>PVJC01001391.1:0-94820 GCA_004026665.1 Murina feae
AGACCACTCAGGAGGGTATGGGAGAGTGAATCCCGTGTTTTTGCTTTGAAGTTGAATCAAAGACTCATAGATACACAGAGTCAAGGTGACCTTCAAGAGTACTTTTAACTCTAAGATTCACAGGTTTAATGAGTCTTTGATTCCACCTGCAAGCAGTATCTTTACCAACAGCCATAGTGGATCTTTGAATAGGTGGGCTCACCGGTACCATTTGCCATAGGAGTGCTTTAAGCCCACCCTCTTACCGACATAGTCTTGTTTACACCTGTGAGATGGTATAGGAACAGGAACACTGCCTTAGGCTATACCTCAATCTGGGAACATTTTAGGGATTCAAGGACCCTGCCCAGGGCATTAGACAGAGGTTGGTGTGGCATGTCCAACGTGGTGACCTGAAGTAACGCTATTTTTCCACAATTAGGGAGATGATGGTCGAGATGGGATTGGCAGTGAAGGACGCAAAGGCAAAAAGGTATATACATCCAACATATTGTATTTGTACAGAATCCTTTCTCAAAATTTTATTGTGATATAGTGAATTTTTTCTCTTGATGACTCTATGGATATATGTATTTTTTTCTGCTTAAGAATAATTTATTTTAGATGAATTTATATTGAAACCAAATATTTGAGTCATTTATTTGTCTTTTATAGGGAGAAAGAGGATTTCCTGGATACCCAGGTCCAAAGGTAAATATTCCCCTGGTGGTAACACATTGTCATTGTTTTAGGATGAGTCTAGTGTATCCATGGGCTGCAAATCAGAATATCTTGGTTCTAGTCTTGGTTCAGCCAGTTATGGACTGAGTGACCTTGGGAAGGCCCCACTCTCTCTAAGTCCTTCATCTGTCCAATAGAAATGATAGTATGCACTTGTCATGGTATTTCTGAGGATTAAATGAAAATGCAATAAAATACTTTGTAGACCTTAAAATGATGTATCTTTATGATGTTATTATTACTGGTTCAACATACTAAGGCTAAATCTGCAAGACAGACATGCACTAGTAACCCAGCAGGAAAGCAACCAAAGTCAGCCATTTGGCTGCTCCAGGAAGTGTGGCCCAGTTGCCCCAGGAACCCTTGGCTATACCTTCCATTCTAGAGCTAATGTACCGCTTCCTGGCTGTCTTTTCAGGGTACCTCCGGTGACCCAGGAACAGGGGGAGCACCAGGACCCAAAGGCATCAGAGGCCGAAGGGTAAGTTTTCCTGGACCGTGGCTGCCACAGGAATGAGAATGTGTGGGAGGGTGGCCCAACCCTGATGCCTCCACCACTTCTGTGAAAGTTCTCCTTTGTCACCTGCAACCTGGACAGTCATAGCATGGGGTGGGTGCAAAGTGTGAGAGCCCCTTACACGTCCAGCGTGGTTCAGGGTTCCTGTTCAGGGTTTAAGTTCTGAAGGAGGCCACACACAAAATGAAGAGAGAGAGACTAGAAGAGAATCAATTTAGAAACTGGGGGACAAGGCGTGGAGCCTTCCTCTAGTGCGTAGACTGCCCACTGGTGCCTGGATCTCACCAGCCTTTTATTGAGTCTCTGAAAAAACAACCATATCCTTAGGCAGGAAATTCAGACAATAAACAGGCAGCAAGAATTTACATGTAAGTAACAGGTAGGGGTTTGCTTTAACTAACAATGTTTCCACTTAATGGGTGCATAGCTCTGACCTTTCAGAGTAACCAAGGTTGGTGAAAACAATCAGTTTCCAGCAGCAAAGGAATCCTAAGCTGAAGGCCCATGTTTTCAGGACCACCTGTGGCTATGGCTGTGTTCTTCCTCTTATGGGAAATCCCTGAGAGCCCCTTCCTCTAACACATCTCGAGTGTCACAAGTCCATGGTCCTCTCCCTGCATGGCACCAGGGAGACTCAGGTGTCAGAACGAGTAATGTCAGAGTCTGTGTGCCCATATTTGGTCTTGCCCACCAGATGGTGAAGCAACAGAGTGTCATGAGGTGCGTGCTGTGCTTAGGAGGATCCCAGGCTCAGAGGCAAGCCAGGCTAGGACCCTGTGCTCCGCCTCCCACCATGATAGGACTCCTCTTCCTTAAGCTGTGTTTGGTTCTGCATTCCTCTCTTTGGGGGATGTTTACTCACCCCCTCAAATTGCACTGAGTCTTAAATGAACAAATTGTGGTCTAGATACAGGTAAAAGTTTCTAACAGTTATTTTTAGCCTAAAATATAATTAAACTCTCCATAATTGTCTTGTTCAGTTGCTTAGGGAAGACTGTCAAATTAGATCAGTTACTGCTTAAATGAAGGAGGGGTTTGTAAACATTAAATTGGTTGTCTACACCAACAGTGATCTAATTAATTATCAGTTACCGATTTCTTGTGCATTCCCAGGCAGTTTCATTCATGGTTCTGAGGGAAGCATCTGCCTTTCCCTCACCTCGCAGAGTGCACAGTTGTGGGAGATGCACATCAGTTTTGTGAGAGCCTCTTGTCCTTATATTTGAATTTTGGAGACACGGGAATCCTGAAAGTGAGAGCTCCCCTGTGGTGATGGGATGTTGGGTTAGATCACCTTCACCCCCCTTTCCAATGGAGGGAGCTGCGAATGTTCCTTCCTTTGCCACAGCTGAATGGTGCTTTTCTGCCCCTTGCAGGGAAATTCAGGGCCTCCAGGGACAATGGGACAGAAGGGGGACCCTGGCTACCCGGGACCATCGGTAAGTACCTGCCGGTTCCCATTAAGCTGCCCGTGGGGTGGACGCCTTGTGTGTGATCCCTGAAAACTTTCTACTATCTCCTTCTTACAAAGACGATGTGCTGCATCTTTGTTGTTATTGTTGTTTCCTTTTAACCACTTCCCTTCTGATACCACAATGAGGAAAAGAGCTCTGGAGCACGTGGCACTCTGCGGTCCAGGGCATACTGTGGTTTGCCTCTACAGTTCCCTGGTGTAGTTTCCTTGCCTGAGGCTTGTGTAGGGAACAAAAGAAAGAACACACCATATTAGCTCCTGATTGCACCTTGTGTGGGGACTTTAATTATGTCAGACCTTGGTTTATGGAATACTTCCTTTGGTCTGTAAAACCCCCAAGCGAGCTACCGATTCACCGTCAGAACCCGTTCATCATCTGGCCACCTGGAGCCAGGAGGTGTCCCTCTGTGGCCCCTCCATAAAATCTCTTCATTACCAATCTCCTTGTTTCCTTACTTGAATTCCCCCTCTCCTGTCTCCTTACATTGACACTGATGAAGTTCAAAGAGGAATGAACCAATAACTCAGGAATGGAAAGTCACTCCTAGAAAAAGGTGAAGGGATCACCCTGAGTGAACCTGGGAGAAGAAGGTTGAGTTGGTTGTTCAGTGAGTAAAGCATTGAATGGGAGATCAATATGCCAGTTACTGTGGGGACGAGCCGGTAGGAACAGCCTTATGGAGAGATGCCCAAGTGGCCCATGAGGTGACTGCTTGGCCATCAGGGGGACACATGCTGGGATGTGATGACGAGGTCAGCAGAGGGTCCCTTCTTGAGTGGAATCAGCAAGTGCTTTAGACCTGGAGTGATGGGCAGGTAGGAGGCTCCCCACTGTCCTCCTGTGGGCAGGGTGGACTGGGCTAGCAGGTGGAAGGAAGCCCTCCTCTCAGAGAGATGGTGTTGGACTCAAGCTCAAATGGGTTGTTTATGTGAATTTGTGGAGCTACTCCCTTCACCAGGGAGACACTCTTTGTCTTCCTAGTCTTCTCCCTTTTGTCCTTTGAGCCGACAAGTCTAGTGTACAGGGAAGTCTGAGAATGAGCCAGGTCCCATCTCTGCTTCCTCTGTCATGTTTCTGTGAATCGAACGAAGACTGTTCCCTGCATCCTCCATCCCTCATGTCAGCCTGCCCTTCCTTGTTTTTCAGGGTCACAAAGGTAACAGAGGCGACTCGATCGATGTAAGTTGCATGCATGCAGCACAAGTCATTGTCTGTGAGTCTTTTGTCTGCTGTCCTTACACCTTTTTTTCTTCCTTTTAAAGCAATGTGCCCTTGTCCAGAGCATCAAAGATAAATGTCGTAAGTACATGGCTTCTGGCTGTCAGGGGCATACTTTTATTTTGACCTTTGAAGTTCTCACACAGTGGAGTGACTTTCCCTCTCTCTGTTCCTTTGTAGCTTGCTGCTATGGTAAGTTCATTTCGGTGGTGTGACTTCCTTCCAGGAAGAAGACCCCTCTTCCAGTAAGTAAAGTTTGTCTTTGAAACCCCTCCTCCCTTCCCAGGGCCCCTGGAGTGCCCCGTGTTCCCCACGGAACTGGCCTTTGCTTTGGACACCTCTGAGGGGGTCACCCAAGATGCCTTTAGCCGAATGAGGGATGTGCTCTTGAAAATCGTGGGCGACTTGACCATTGCCGAGAGCAACTGCCCGAGGGGGGCCCGCGTGGCGGTGGTCACCTATAACAATGAGGTGACCACGGAGATCCGGTTTGCTGACTCCAAGAAGAAGTCTGTCCTCCTGGACAGGATCAAGAACCTTCAGGTGGCTCTGACGTCCAAGCAGCAGAGCCTGGAGACTGCCATGTCCTTCGTGGCCAGAAACACGTTCAAGCGAGTGAGGAATGGATTCCTGATGAGGAAAGTGGCCATTTTCTTCAGCAATAAGCCCACGAGGGCATCCCCACAGCTCAGGGAGGCTGTGCTGAAGCTGTCAGATGCCGGGATCACGCCCTTGTTCCTCACCAGCCAGGAGGACCGGCAGCTGATCAATGCCCTACAGGTCTGTGCCCGGCTGCTCTGTGACTCCTGCTGTCCTTCTTGGGTTCTGGAAAGGCTCTCAGGCATGCCCCTGCCCCCCATGGTGTATCCATGACCCACAGTTTCTAGAAGGTCCTGGAGGACACTGACATGCTGAGAACTTCTCTAGTGGGGTTTCCAGGACAGCCTCTGGCTCCGGCACCAGGTCCTAGGCTCTCTCCTCACCTGTTAAAGGGCAATCTCCCAGGGTGACCTTGGAGGTCTTCCATCTTCTAGTGAGGTCCCCAGACATGTGTGAGTCCAGCTCCACAGGGTATACCATTGCTCAAACCTTTCTTCAGCGGGGCTGGCACCCAAGGGTCAGCTCGTGACACGGAAAAGGGCACCCTTGTCATTTGCTTGAATAACTTGTTTGTTACACTTAGTCAATGATAATTTTCTCATTGTAAATTCTGGGCTTCTTGTTCAAGGGGGTGGATGGCAGGCACAGAGGGAGAGCTGGACCAGGAGTGAGGAGTCCTGGCTCTGTTATCAGTCTACTCAGCGCCTGGCTTTAGGTCTCTTACAGTAACATGGTTACGTCATGTCACCTCTCCGTGGCTTAGATTTCTTATCTATAGAAGATGAGGCGGGTTGAGACGGGCTCCAACATTTGTCCTTCCAAGCTGGACATTATATGGTTTTCCCATTGCCTGTGTCAGTGAGAGGCAGCTGGGTCATTGCCAACATTTCTCAGGGTTTATTCTCCAAACCGCAGGCAATTGGGGCCCAGAGCGCTGAGCGTGGGATCCTGCATGGGCCACCAACTATGTGCTCTTGAAGGGGCGTGCTGCGTGGGCGGAGGGAGCCAGAACCACACGTGTGTCTAACAACATAGTTTCAGCAAGTTCGAAAAATCAATTATTCATTCATTAATTGAACTTAATTATTCACTAAATAAACAATTAGTGATGGTGTGCTGCGGTAGGCGGGAATTGAGAATCCTCTGGAAATGATTTAATCACTGCTTTGTCATTAAGTCCCTTTTGAGACTTGGGCGAGAGATGAAGCAATGGAGCTAGTATTTCACAGTTGTTATTATTATTGTAGAAAGTGATGATATTATTTAAGCCCCCACTCTTCCACAGAGGCTAGATCAGGCATTTTACACATATTACCAAACTTAATCCCTCAAATAATTCTGTTGAGAATTTGCTGTCATCCCATTTTACAGTCAAGGAAACTGAACCCCAGAGAGGTTAAATAACCTTGCTTCAGGTCTGGCAGAAAGTGCAGGAGTGGGATTCAAACTCCAGCTCATTTCAGCAGAAGACAACCTGTGTTTTTCTATTAAACTCAGTGCCTCTTCTAAACTCCCCTCTAAAACAGTGAGAAGATACTGATCCTCTGAGAAGTTGTTTTATTGATGTGACTCTAATTTATTGTTCAGCTATATTTTGCAAGTAGTTATTGATTTTGAACATTCCTACTGAGTGTTTCCTTTTTTTTTTTGACCAGATCAATAACACAGCTGTGGGACATGCACTTGTCCTGCCCTCCAGGAGGGACCTCACGGACTTCCTGAAGAACGTCTTGACTTGTCACGTTTGCTTGGGTAAGATGCTTCTCCAATGGGCACATCTGTGCAGTTGCAACTGCAGAACATACAGTCCATGGAGGGACATTTGAGCAAATAACTGTAATCTGGGTAAAGGGGTTGAGTTAAGTGAAGATTCATGGAGCCTGTTATTTACCATGTAGACACTACATGGTAGTTTACATGTTTAAAGTAGAACCTCAAAACAGAGCTTCTCTTAGATGGAAAATCATTGGTTTTATAGATAATGAAGGAGAACATAGGTTCTACTTCAATTTTGACCTTGGAGCCTAGATTTTAATTATCTGATTTTGGGACTTTCTAGAGTACATTTCTTCAAACAGTGGCAAAAAAAGTAAGGTTCCTTTCCTTCCCTCTACTCCCTATCGTTCCCCTCTCCTCCTCTTCCTATTCTTTCCCTTCCTTCCTATCCCTCCCCTTCTTTTCCCTCTCCTTTCTTCCCCTTCCTTCTCTTCTCCTTTCCCTTCCCTCCCTTCTCCTCTCCTTTCCCTACTCCCTCCCTTCCTTCCTTTTTAATGCCAATGACACAGAATACCAACAGAATTTAACTTGTTTTATTTAGTAAGCATTCTATGATGAAAATGGGAATCTGGCCACAACAATATTGACAGAATATAAATAGGTTTCTACATTCTGTGACAGTTTCAGCTGTCCGGGCTCCCGGTAGATTGATTGGTCCTATCTTGCTGCGGAGTTCCGATATAAATGGCTGCTATGCTTCTTTCTAGACATCTGCAACATCGACCCATCCTGTGGATTCGGTAGCTGGAGGCCTTCTTTCAGGGACCGGCGAGCAGCGGGCAGCGATGTGGATATTGACATGGCTTTCATCTTAGACAGCTCTGAGTCCACCACTCTGTTCCAATTCAACGAGATGAAGAAGTACATAGGGTACCTGGTCAGACAGCTGGACCTGAGCCCCGACCCCAAGGCTTCCCAGCACTTTGCCCGAGTGGCCGTGGTGCAGCATGCACCCTATGAGTCCATGGGCAATGCCAGTGTGCCACCTGTAAAGGTGGAATTCTCCCTGACTGACTATGGCTCCAAGGAGAAGCTAATGGATGCCCTGGGCAACAGGATGGCACAGCTGCAGGGGACCAGGGCTTTAGGCCGTGCCATTGACTACACCATAGATCATGTCTTTGAAAGTGCACCCAACCCACGAGACCTAAAAATCGTGGTTCTGATGCTGACAGGGGAGATACAGAAGCAACAGCTGGAGGAGGCCCAGAGAGCCATCCTGCAGGCCAAATGCAAGGGCTACTTCTTTGTGATTCTGGGCATTGGCAGGAAGGTCAATGTCAAGGAGGTATACAGCTTCGCCAGCGAGCCAAATGATGTCTTCTTCAAGCTTGCGGATAAGTCCACTGAGCTCAATGAGGAGCCTCTCATGCGCTTTGGGAGGCTGTTGCCATCCTTTGTCAGCAGTAAGTCCTGAGTCAGCATCATGGGCCAAGCTTTCTGCCAGCCCATGCCCTCGGGCAATGGTGGGGAGGGGCACAGGCATGGGAAAGACAACTAGTGTAATGATGTTTACTTTTTCATTCATTCAACAGATAGGTATCAACACCCACAAGTCCCAGGCACACTTTAAGTTGCCAGGGTTGGCAGTGAGCACACAGACAGAGACCTTGTCCTTGTTCACTTGTTTATTCAACCAAGTTCCATTGAGCACCTCCCAGCCATAGATAGTGTCCTTGAGAGTTTGCAGTCTAGATGGCAGATGGGTCAAGTGCACATTTATTATGCATGATGTAATTTCATGGCATGTCACAGAGAAGTATATCCTGATGGGGGCTCATGGAACCTTCTAGAAGTTGCCACCAACCCCACCCTTGGAAACCTCTGGGTCTTTGCTGATGTGGCTCCTCCAGAGTGCCCTCCAACTCTGCTTCAGCAGCAAATCCACATTCATCTTCAAAACTCACTTCCAGTTGCCCCTGCTCACCATGGATGCTCCCCACTTCCAAGGCTTACTTGTCATTAATCTGGATGTCACACTTACTGCATCTATCGCATGGCCCATTGGTCATCCATTGATGGATCTATGATCACATAGGATTGCATGGTCCTGGAGAAAGTGTTTCTTTTTTTAAAAAAATATATTGTTATTGATTTAAGAGAGGAAGGAAGAGGGAGAAAGGGAGAGAGATAGAAACATCAATGATGAGAGAGAATCATTGATTGGCTACCTCCTGCTCGCCCCCCACTGGGGATCAAGCCAGCAACCCTGGCATTGGCCCTTGACTGGATCGAACCTGGGACCCTTCAGTTCTCAGGCCAATGCGCTATCCACCAAACCAACAGGCTAGGGCAAGAAAGTGTTTCATTCACTGTGTTCTCTTGAGCCTAGCATAGTGCTGGGCCCAGAGTTGTCACAGGAAGGTACACTGTATTTAACACATGCGAGAGATGCATAAAGTACGGATAAGCATGCGTATATGGAGAGTTTATTATGCAAGATAAGATCTAGTCCCTAAAAACAGCATTCATTTTTGTGAAGTCTGCGCCCCAAAAGTTTTAGGGGAGAACATATGAGACAAAGGTAAGGCAGCAAGTTCACCCAGGCAATTGTCACTAACTACAGAAGATGGAGAAAAACAACCCTTGTTAGACACAGCATTGAGAAAATATTAAAAGTAACTTGGTTATAATTTGATGTTTGAGGGTTTGGAACTGATAAGTTCTGCACGTGAGTTTTCTCTTATTCCTATGTTCCTGATCACATTGAGTAAATATAATCTTTAGCCAAGTCATCCAAATATTGCTAAATACAAGATATTGGCATAATATGTTTTATGGGTCAAATACCATTATACTTAATGTTTAAAACTCACTGGACTTAACTTGTCTGGAAGAATTAATTAGCTCAACAAATATTTATGGACTAAATACTATCTGATTCATCAAACTCATTAGCATATTAATTTTAATTTACAAGGGATTTGCATACACTTAAAAATATATTTTTTTCTATTTTTTTTCTAGGTGAAAATGCTTTTTACTTGTCTCCTGATATCAGGAAACAGTGCAGTTGGTTCCAAGGTGATCAACCAGCAAAGACTCTTGTGAAATTTGGTCACAAACAAGTGTAAGTGATTATAATAATTGTCCCACAAATTACAGTGCTAGAGGGAATACTGAGGTCTTCCAATGCCTAACATTATGGGGTGAGGACATAAAAATCCAGAAAATGTGACTTCCCTAAGGTCATGTAGGACATTCTTTTAGAACAGGGGTGGGGAATGTCCGGCCCATAGGCCATATCATTTGGACTGGCCCTGCCAAGGAAATTGCAGGTGGCACTTGAAATTCACCAAATCTCGGAGCTTTTGTCATAGCAGCATAATTTTTAAGTTGATAATTTTGTATGGCTCCAGAATGATGTTATAAATATCTAAATGACCCTTGGCAGAAGAGAGGTTTCCCATCCCTGTTTTAGATGAATCTGTTGTATCTGTTAGCTTTTGCTGCATAACAAATGACCCCAAATTTAGTGGCTTAAAACAAAAATATTTTCTAATTTGCAATTCTGTGGGTTAGCAATTTTTGCCTGGGATCAGCTGGGCAGTTCTTCTGGCATCTACTGGGCTTACTTAGTATATGCTTGTGGTCAGCTACTCATCAGCTGTGGGCTGGTGGTCTAGGACAGTCTCAGCTGGATGGGTCATCTCTGCTCCACAAGGTCTCTCATTCTCTGCGGGGAAGCTTGGGTTTGTCCACAGGTGACAGGGCAGGGTCATGAGAGTAGGTAGAAGTGTGCAAGGCCTGGGCTAAGATTGGCACACAGTTACCTCAGCCACGCTCTTTTGGTCAAAGTATGACCAGAGGCCAGCCTTGCTAGATTCAAGAGCGGGAGCTGGACTTTGTCGGAGGACCTGCCACACCACATTGCAGGACATGGGTACAGAGAGGGTGGGCAGTTGAGGCCCTGTGTCCAAGCAATCAACCATCTCGGGTGTAAAATGATTTCCTGTAGAAGGATTGGATCTCTTCAGGAAAAAATGGACTCCAGGTATTCTTTAAATGATTAATGCTGTAATCACACAGGCAATGGTGGTAGCAAGTGGAGGCAATGTGCATGCTCCACCATGAGGCTAATGAGAGGTTTGGGAGATGGGAGGGACTGTGGTACCCACAGTGATGGTGGCCACCTGGCACATGCTCAGTGACTGTATGCCTAGCTCCATCTGTGGTGCCAACTCCAGGAGCAGACGGGAGAGCAATGTGATTGTGTGACAGAGAGCCTGGTGAGGGGAATGTGGTGGCAGGACTGAGCACAGCAATGCGCCATCAATTGCTACCCTTCAAGAGAATGCGACAGTGTGCCATGCTCTGGTGGAGGAGGGGGTTCTGACTGTGGCACCCAGATGATGTGTGGATTTGAATTATCTTTCAAGTAGGAATGTCTTACTCTTGCTGACCTCCAATGTGGGGAGAGAGAGCAGACCTGTTTCTCCTAAACACCCTTCTCTCCATCACCCCTTATGTCCTTCAGCTCTTGCTTTTGTCCCCAGAAGGGATGCTTCAGATCTCAGCCTCATTAGTTGAGAATCATTACTAAGGCAGCCATGGCCCTTTACCGGTGCTATGGTGCTACCCTGTTGATTTTGGTCCATAGGTTCTCTTTTTCTAGCCTTAATTATCTTTATAATTCCTCTAGAACATTCCTAAAAATTGGCTCAAACTTATCCAGGAAAACAGAACAAACAAATCTAATATTTGAATTTGTATGATAATAATTTGAAAATATACTGCATATGAAATGTAGTGTGATATATCTATAAAATAACAGATGTTCATGTCAGGGCAAGAAATGAACAAGGGGTGAGTCTGTGCCATTGTATTTAATTATGTTGTTGTTTTCTTTGGGGACTCGAATAGAACAAGAAATTATAAAAAAATAATCAAAACAAAATCACACGTACAAAACTTAATACAAACTAAAACGCACAATGAGCCTGGGAGAGAAAGCATACACTGACTTAATAGTTTTCCAGCTCAACACAACATTTTGCTGAGTGGACACTTTTTTTTTTATAATGAGAACAGCTATTAACTGATTATTATTATTAGCAATAAGAATAATTATCATCCTTTCAATATTTATTGTCTCTTTACTCTTGCCCTGCTTTTATTTGATAAATTGAAGATGAGATGTCAGATGCATTTATAGTACAATAGACGCTTCGTTTTTAGTGATTATTATTTTCCATGCTGTTTAGTGTGTTCTCTGTGGCACAGATCCCATAAAGGAGGAATTTGATCTGTGCAGGCCTATCTGTAATACATAAAACGACTGCATGCATTCAACACAACAGCATGCCTTGCATAGCTCACTAGGGCATGTCTCTGTCCATTTTAGATAGCAGGCAAAACTATAGGTGGGTTAAAGCAAAATTTAATTTGTTTTAACAGAAATATACCGAATAATGTTACTTCAAGTCCTACATCCAAACCAGTGGCCGTGGTCAACCTGCCGGCCTCAAAGCCAGCCGCCTCAAGACCTGCAGCTGCAAGACCTGTGCCTGCCAAGCCTGAGGCCTCAAAAGTGGCCACAGTCAGACCTGCAGTGGCCACAAAGCCGGTGGCAGCAGTAAAGCCAGTGGCAGCAACAGCAAAGCCAGTGGCAGCAGCAAAGCCAGTGGCAGCAGCAAAGCCAGTGACAGCAGCAAAGCCAATGGCAGCAACAGCAAAGCCAGTGGCAGCAGCAAAGCCAGTGGCAGCAGCAAAGCCAGTGGCAGCAACAACAAAACCAGTGGCAGCAGCAGCAAAGCCAGTGGCAGCAGCAGTAAAGCCAGAGGCAGCAGCAGTAAAGCCAGAGGCAGCAGCAGTAAAGCCAGAGGCAGCAGCAAAGCCTGTGGCAGCAGCAGCAAAGCCGGTGGCAGCAGCAGCAAAGCCAGAGGCAGCAGCAAAGCCTGTGGCAGCAGCAGCAAAGCCAGTGGCAGCAGCAAAGCCGGTGGCAGCAGCAAAGCCGGTGGCAGCAGCAAAGCCAGCAGCTGTAAGACCCCCTGCCGTTACCAAACCAGTGGCAGCAAAGCCTGAGGCCCTCAAGCCCCAGGCAGCCAGGCCGGCCACCACCAAGCCAGCCACTGCGAAGCCCATGGGTAAGCAAACTACTGGGAGGGCCTCCCCCTGACACCCTCGTGTACTGTGTCCAGGGCATGTTCCTCAAAGCCTGTTTAAGAAGCCATTGAAATATAGTCACTGATCAGGGTTTTATGCATCTGGGTGATTTGTACGTCTAAAAGGTGCTGGTCAGAGTAGGGAATTGTCACAAAATGGCCTGTTTTCTATATGGCAAGCTCCATGCAGAACAGGCAAAAGGGCTTTCCTGCTTCCCCCCTCCCACCCCAGCCCACACCTGTTCATTCTCTCTGGGAAGTTCATAGGCAGGCAAGACCTTTCTCTCCTGGAAACCCAGGTCTTAAGCAAGAGGGATGAGTTCTAAGCAGAAGCAGAGTTTGGGGCCCCATTTAGATGATGAGAGCAAAAGAAAAAGCCTGTTCTCGGCTCTTGAGCCATGGGCTGTGCTTGGATTCTGGAGCTAGAGCTATTCCCATACGATACGACTCCAGATCTTCAAGGAGTTTCATGATTGCGGACTTTGTCCTGCTGCAAAGCACATACCCCTCGCTGCCTGGTAGTTAGCTCAGCAGCCTGGATAGTCAGCCACCCCACAGGCTGAGCCTTGTGCCAGACCTGTCCATGGGAAAAGCAGGCTCCAACCTGAAGGAGAAATCGGCGGGGAGGGGAGCCATGAGGCCCAGAGGGTGTTATTTTATTTTTCCCTCAAAAAAGATGTTAGAAGATACTATAGAGTATCACAAGCTGTACAGAAAGGTGAAGGCAGAATGCATGTGCTCCTACAAAGGTCATGGAAGTAGACTTCATGTTATGAAGAGACCAGAGATTCCTTTAGGAGAATTTCATGTCATGCCCTAAGGTTTCATGACTCAATATATTTAAATATGGGGTTCATGCCATGGTGAGCACATTTCAGATAGCACATGGGACCATGAATTTTCATAGTATCCCTTACTAAGAGAGATTGTCAGAAGGAACAAGGGGGAGTTATGTACCTTGCTGATGAATAATGCAAGTTTTAATTACTATGAATCATTTCACATCTCATCTTCATTGGTAGAAGACCAATATTTCCCGGGAACATGAACAAGAAACTCATTCCCTGCCTCACCTCACTTTCTGGTCAATTGTCTACTAATACACATCTCTCAGCTTTCGTCTCTTGCCTGCCTGTTTCCGTCACATGGGGTTTTATTTATCTGTCCCCAAAACTGTGTTTGGTCTTTTCTAGTCAAGGCTGCCCGAGAGATCCAGGTGCTGGAGATCACCGAGAACAGTGCCAAACTCCACTGGGAGAGGCCGGAGCCACCCAGCCCTTACTTTTACGATCTCACCGTTACCTCGGCCCATGACCAGTCCCTAGTTCTGAAGCAGAACCTCACAGTCACGGACCGCGCCATCGGGGGCCTGCACGCCGGGCGCACGTACCATGTGATGGTGGTCTGCTACCTGAGGTCTCAGGTTAAGGCCATCTACCATGGAAGTTTCAGTACAAGTGAGTACGGGGTCCATTTAAGAAAAGTTGGTACCTGACTTGTACATGAATGTCGACAGGACACAGAGGGAACAATTCGTATTAATTGAATCTGTTCTGAAATAACAAGGTAAAAAAAAAATCCTTTATAAACAAATGAATGGAAGACGGAGTTTCTTGTGACCTCTTACCCTGCCTTTGGGGTCCTTGAGGAAACCAGATCCATTTGGCCTGGGTGCCGCCCTGCCCCTGGGGGAAAGAAATATGCCTGTGTAACCTGGCTGGGCTCGATGCCCACCACATCCATGTTTCAGAAGCACGTTTCCATGTTCATTGAACAGAAAACACCACCCAGGGTCCCAGCTGGGGGGCCACAGGCATCCTTGGCCACCGCATAAAGGACCTCAGAGTTTCCCTTCCTATGCTCAGACTCTTTCCTCTGTTGTTTCCTGTCTCTTCCACGGCCCCAAGACATGGCCCTGCAGCTTCTCCAGCCTCTAAATTACTCATGCCCCACCTCCGCTCTAAGTTCTTCTTATCCCCCACATTCTTCCTGACCCTGGCTTCTCTGGGGTGTGGAGGGGGAAGCGCACATTCTTCCTCTTCAGGCCAGTGCTATTTATATCAAAGAATTGTGCTCGAAGGAAGGGGATTCCCACCAGCCATCATGTAATCCAGAACATAAAGAGTCCTAAGACCCTTCCACCCCAGGGATCTGTTTTCTCAGTTAGAAACAGAGGAGTTTACATGGGAAAATGAGAAGATTTGTTCAAAGCACAGAGATGCGCTCTGTTGGTTTGTTGAGATGAATTGAACTAGCAGACAACAGACATCAGGAGTTGGGTTTCTTGGGTCCCTATGTTTCAGTGGCCCACCCTTATCTTAATGCAGAGAGGCAAGCTTGCCTCATCCCTAAGGGTTCCTGGCCCTTCAGTATGAGTGACCTACTAGTTGCATGTGTTTTTCTTTTATAGGGGAAACTCAGCCTCTACCTCCACAACCAGCAAGGTCAGCCTCTAGTTCAACCTTCAATCTCATGGTGAGCACAGAACCGCTGGCTGAGAATGAAATAGGTGAGTTGTGAGAATATTCGGTCCATTAGCAGCACCAGTCCGGCCTTCTCCCAGTTACAGCCCTTGCATTTTGGACACTCTGTCACCTGCTGAGGTTCTCATTCTCAGAGCAGGATGACTTCTACCGGGAAAGTTCCACGTCCACTTGGTGTGGCCCAGCATGGGCTCACTCTGCATGTTCCCAGCTATCCCTGGAAGCTTACCTTGCCCATCCCCAGGCTCTTGGAGAAAATTGGATGGGAGTTGCTTTGGGCACTGCAGCCAGGAATCCATGTATTGTTAATCACTTTTCTCATATTGGGACTAGTGTGGATTTGTGTGGTCTGTGATGCTACAATGAGTAGTGTCACTCATTCAATGATCCAGTCTAATAAAAAGTGCTCAGGCCATAGACAATTTGGCTCAGTGACTAGAGAGTGTTAGCCTGTGGACTAAAGGGTCCCAGGTTTGATTCTGGCCAAGGGCAGGCACCATGGTTGCAGACTCCTCCCCAGCCCGGGCCCTGGTTGGGGCTCATGCAGGAGGCAACCAATTGATATGTTTCCCTCACATCAATGTTGCTCTCTATCTTTTCCTCTGTTTTGTGAAAATCAACTCTCCCTAAAAATCAATGGAAATATCCTTGGGTGAGGATTAATAACAACCACAACAGAAAACTGCTCAGGAGGACACAAGACATGCAGATGAGGACCCATGGCAGACGGGTTTGGAAATGTCTCATGGGATTTGGGTTCTGGTCCCAATTTCCTAAGCACATACCTGGCTCGGTCGGTCATACCACTCTCTGTGTGCCCGAGCCAAGTGAGTGACGTTTAATCAGGGACCAGCTGGGCGTGTCCCTGGACTGGCCTCTGTTCCTTGCTTCTTTTCCTCGCCAGTGGGATTCTCTCAGACCTGTAACCCCTCGCTGAGCAGAACACGAGCTCTAGTCATTCACCTTCGAGGAACTGATGACAGACATAGCCGACATGCTTTGCTTTCGAGTGTTCTCCCAAAAGCTGTTGCTACTAATATCCAAAGTCCAAATTCCATGTTTTATAGGCCCCAGAGCACGAGGTTTTCCTAAGAGTGGGGACAGTTCATTATTTTTCAGTGTGTTGGCCACTGTCAGGAGGAGGAAGGCGTAGCTCTTTCTGGTGTTTATTTCTGTACCTGACTATGATAAAAGGCGTTTGCTGGGGCCCAGCTGCTCTATCCTGTGCTGGACTTGAAAGCAGCTGTGCTTTCTCCAAATGTATGGCATCATCAGCAGCAATAGCACATCGTTTTTTCCGTTATCTACCAGGATTCCTCATTTTACTCTTTCCACTGCAAGTTTTTAAGGTGCTATTTGTTTCTCTATTTTACCATTTCTATAGGGTCTGTACCCTGTCTCGTCTGTGTTTAAATAAAATTGGGTAGTTCCTGACTCCATACTTGGGAGTAGAGACTTCTTGATTCTTTATTTTTTTCTAGTGAGAACCTTCTCTGTTGCTGTCACATTATTCCATCAAAGGACTTTTCCTATGTCCATAGATATGTGTCTATATTTATAATATTTATCTATGTCTATATTTAAATTTACATGTATACATCTACATTGTCTCTCTCTCTCTCACCTATCATTGATTAATATAGCCACAGTCCATACTGACATGTGGCCTCAGTCATTATAAGTATAATATGTGCATATTATACATGCACATATATGTATAATAAGGGAAATAAATGAACTACTTAGAGAACTGAAAAAATGTTTAGAATAGTTTGCCTTTGGAAACAAGTTTAGAAATTGGTCTGTGTTAGGGACAGCCACGTTTTTCAAGCTCCTCAAATCTTTCTAAGGGAGAAATTGATTGAAAAACAAGAAATTGTCTCCTCTGGATGTAAATGTATGGGAATGATTCAGGAGTTCAGGGCAGATTTTATAACAACTTTCAATGTTATGATTTTCAACTCAAATGGAAAATAGTGGAAGTAGGAATGTGGAGTTGAGGGTGGGTTGGAGAAGAAAACTTAAGTTTTAACTCTTTGATTTCTGCTTATAAGCAGTTTTCTGAGTCTTGCATCAAGGGACCTGGGGAAGCCCTTGTCCCCTGCACTGGACACCTGAGCTCCTAGCCCACACCAGCTCCACTCTCGAGTGACCTCCACGAAGCTTCTCCAGAAGCTGCTAGAGCTTTGAGATACCACAAAGAGCTTATAGAAATCCCCCACAGACACGGGTCAGGACAGATGGATGGTAACTTCAGAGCCACTGACATCTGTGTATATGGTTTCTCACCCATTGATAAGTTTACTCCTTAAAGAGTCTGTGAAATGTAAAATTTCTAGCAAATTCTGTGCTTCAGTGAGGGGCAATGACTGGGTGTAAACTACACAGCAATTTTGGGGGGTGTTTTTGGCTTTCTTATGTGTGGTCCAGAAGGGACAAGAATATATAAACAGTGTTTAGTTAATATAAACAGCACAATCTTTAAACAAGAATCTGGCTGGGCTGATCATTCTCATTTTTTTAAAGACTGAGACATGGATTCAGAAATAAGAGGGTGTTTTCAATCCAGACATTTGCCCCTTAGGTCTCCTCTCTCCCTGTGACAGAGAGAAAAGAGTTTTTGAAATTGGGACTTGTGTGCCTGTCAAGGCTCCCAGTAGTCTGTTTGGATGAGTCTAAGTCTCTGTCCCGCGTTCTGATGAGCCATAATGGTCAAACCCAGGACCTGAATGTCCCTGCACCATTTCACGTGGTGGGCTGCCCACCAAGCGATTCATAGCAGCATGAAGACATGAGTTCCCAGGTTTGCTTCAGACCAGGGCTCTGTGGGACTGATCCTCACGGGATTCTGAGCCTCAGTCCTGTATACGTTGGAGTCTGGTCCATTGTGTAGTAGACCCAGCTTTGGTTCTCTCCCTAAGGCTCCGTTTTCTTTCTTGATATCTGTCAGAACCGTGCATGCTGACCACCTCTGCTGGGGGCGGCCCTCGCAGCTGTGGGTAAAAGCCCTGCGTGGGGAGGGCTGGTGCGTCAGGCAGTTAGCCACTCACGGAAACACGTGGCACCATCCACGCCAGGGATCTTTGTGGAAAGGTTTACGTTTTCCAGACTCTCAGATCACAGTTGACATTAGTGCCTCTCTTTCCCAGCAGGACTTGCAATTTGCCAGGAAGTCTGTAAACAAACGTTTCCCTGAGCGTGAGTGGGAGGTCCTCCCAGGCTCTTCGAGTGCTTCTTCCGTGGGCAGCTGGGCCACATCAGGCGTGCGCACTCAAAATCAGCTTCCTTAACTGGACAAAGAATGCCTCTGCCTTCAGAGCAGCTTGTCTCTGCAGCGTTTTTGCTGTTGTGAATTTTACATCAATGTTGACACATCTTTTTCCTTAGTTGTTTAATTTGGTCAGTCACAAAGGCACTGGGCTACAGGCACACACACACACACATGCACACATGTATACATACATACAGAGACAGACACATATACACACACACACACAGACATGTACGTACATACACACACTCATAAATATTTTTTTCACTTTAACTTTTATTTTCAATCTAGTTGGCTTGTAGTGAAATGGGCAGCCTTATTTTGAACTATATTCTGACAGTGTTAGTTGTTATTTTGCCAGGGAGTGGAACACTCCAAGGTTGGAAAACTCAGTTTCTTCTCTGAGGATTCAGCGGTGAGAGAAATGGAGAGTGGCTGACCCAGGGGTTGGAAAGGGAAACACAGCTCATTTTACCTTAAATTATCCAGTAATGAAAGAGAGCTGACACTGGGTTTCCGAGTGCAGTTCACTGAGTCCTTTCACTGGTATGATTGTATTTGTTGCTTACGAAGCTCTGGTGGTTACAAAGCCCATTTGACAGAGAGGAACCTGAAGCTTGGGGAGATTTGGGGAGTTTCCCCCTCACTCTTCTCTTTCTCCCTCCAACAGCCTTGTGATGAGACCTTCAGCCCCTGGCACTGGGGACAGTCACTCTCGGGCTCTGATGATGTCTGTTCTCCTCTCGTTGTTAAAGATATCTGTAAGCTGCCTAAAGAAGAAGGAACGTGCAGAAACTTTGTGTTGAAATGGTACCACAACGCGCAGACCAAGACCTGTGGGAGGTTCTGGTATAGAGGATGCGGCGGAAACGAGAACAGATTCGATTCGCAGGAAGAATGCGAGAAGGTTTGCGCTCCTGGTAAGTGACTTCCTTTGTGCCTGTGGTGTTCTAAATAAGATAGAAGAGACCCAGGGCAGTAACTCACCTTTCCAAGATATTTGAATTGCAGTAATTATGGTAGATATGAAACAAAAAATAGATTGTATCTGCAGATGAGGGAGATATTCAAATAAAGCACGTGAAAGGAACTTTCTGAATGATTAGTATTTCTTAAATACTTCCTCATATCCTCATATTTTGTCAATGAAGAAACACATGGTCAATT
The DNA here is from genome assembly GCA_004026665.1 of Murina feae. Classification (NCBI taxonomy): domain Eukaryota; kingdom Metazoa; phylum Chordata; class Mammalia; order Chiroptera; family Vespertilionidae; genus Murina; species Murina feae. Next base: position 19,332 of record PVJC01001391.1, read on the forward strand.
ACTCCGCACTGCTGGAAGTGTTATGAAGTCCCTGTGATTCATAAAATATTGTGATAAACATGGTTATTGGGGAAATAGTATAATGAACAATTGTAGATAACAGCAAAGATAACTAATCCCATCTATTCATCTTTAAATAATTGTGCTTCCTCTAAGCAATATTGATCTTGGGGCCACCTGAAATCTCCATTACGTTGCGTGATTCGATTGGTAATAAAACAGGCCATCTTCACCCAGAGCCTGGGCCCGTGTCACGAAGGTGGCAGGGGTGGGTGTGCAGTTTGCACGAAGACTTGGCCGGGGTGCAGGTGAGAGAAGGCTCGGCTTGAAGGAGAGCCCCCATCCCCAGGCCTAGAAGCCCTGAGGAGCCAGGGAAGGCTTTGAGGAGGACAGTGAGGGATGGGTGATGAAAACCAGAGGCTGTGGGATCATTTCATGTCAGTAATATGGCTTTTCCTTCTCTCTGCCTGCCCACCCCACCTGTCGATGCTCAGGGCTTGTCAACCCCAAAGTCATGGCTGTCATCGGGACCTAAGCATGGCTGACCAGGGACACATACCTCTTGAAGAAGAAGGAGTCAGCCATGTCCAAGCCATCTTCACAGAAGCTCTGGATATAGATTCCCTGGCACCATACCATTTCATGCTTTGATTTACACTCGAACTTGGGGAGCCGTCTGCTGCACGACCTATCAACATGGTGCTAGTGTGCCTGTGGACCCATGCTCTGGTCCCCAGGCAGTGACCGTGTATACTTTGAACGTGTGTAATAGTTAGCCACTGCTGGTGTCTATGTGAACATGTCTAAACATTCAAATCCCCTCTGCAGTTCCATGTTCTGCCTGTTCCAGGCAAACATAAGGTCTAGAAAATAGCCCCAAACTTCACAGCTACTCTATCCTTCTGCTTGGTTTGTCTCTTTCTCTCCCAGTTAAGCATGACTTTAGATGGATAGCCTGTTCTGGTGAATAAACAACTACCCAATGTTTCCATTTTTCTCCCCAAATCCTGGATTAGAGTCCAAGAGGACTTTCTTTTTCTAAAGCCTCTAACAAACCATCTGGTTGGAAGGAAGCAGAATCTCTTAATCTCTGTGCACTGCTATGGGACCAATGCCTTCATTAAAGAATGAAAAGAAAGTCATAATAGAGAATATTTTTGGCATTCCTCTAATGTTGTGTTTTTTGTTTATTTTTTGGTGCAGAGGTGGGTGGGGTCTAATTTTAATTTTAAAGTTTTTAGGAAATTTATACAAAGAAACTTTTTAATAAAGTATATGAAAGTGTCTTGGGTTTGGTGTTATTCACTGTCTTGTTTCTAGAACCACCCCGAGGCCAGGCTGGCGGTCCTGAGCACGAGCCTTCTGTTTCCAGCGGAGGTTGGCTAGAGAGCTCTCTGAGACAGTATATGAGACCAGTTCGGTCTGACCCAGGGCTCCAGCACCCTGCGACCACCTGGACCACATTCCTTAGGACTCCTGGAGTCTTTCTGGTCTTAAGAATCAAGCTGGCTTTCACCTTCTCCTCTAACTTCTGGTGGAGCCCCAGAGCCTTGGCCTCCTCCTTGGCCTCTTTAAAAGGATTGTTTGGTTTGCTTCCCTTTTTATCCCCCACCAGTAACTGAGAGATGATGTGCAGGTGGCTCAGGGCACCTCATCTCTTTTCTGGAGTCTCAAAGAGAAAACAGAATGTCTTTCAATTTCTTTCTTAAAGACCTTTGTCTTCTCCTGTCTTCAGACATAACACAAGAAGCAAACAAATGCATCATTAAGTGGTCCCTGCGTTGCAAGGAGAAAGGAGATGGGATTTGTTTGAGTACATGTCTCCCCTGGTAAACAGAGCTCCTGGGAGCTGGGTGTGGGCAGAGCTGCTGTATGTGAGATCTGGAGTGAATTTGTCAGTTATTCTATTGAGAAGGAAGCTGGGAGGAGAGAGTGTGTTGAGCTGGGGACAGGAGAGAAGACCGGGGACCACAGACACCACTCCCTGCAATCATCACCCAGGTTCCTAAGTTCTCACAGTGCCCTCAACGTGAGCACATCTGCACAGCACTGGTGGAAAAGCAGAGTTCTCTGCCCCAGTCCATGTGGGAGAGAGTCAAAGCACATTGACCCATGGAAGGACACCTCTGCTGGGAATAGCAGGAACCTGCGGGAGCACTTAGGACACCACAGTCCATGACATTAGGGATTTGATTTTACCGGCATCCCATGGTGACTGAGAGGACTTGGTTGGACATCAGGGCAGCTTCAGGGAAATGCAAAGCTCTGGAGACTCTTAGAAGCTCCCACAGTCAGGAGAGTCTGGACCACCTCTGTCCTCTAGATAATGCCAATCCTCCTAACCTTTGAAGGGCCTCCTTTGTAGCATGAGACCACCCCAAGTGGACTGACAAGGAGCCCAGTGGGGTCATGAATTCCCTTCAGATGGATACTGACCCTGGGTGGGAAACATGCATTCTAGGACCTTCTCAGCAACAGGCACCCAACAGCCCCTTCCACCTGAATGTGCGTGTGCACCTCCCCTCGGGCTCACCCAAGTCCATCCCATTGGAGCAAGGACATGCTTGTAGAGCAGCTAGGGAAAGGAGTGTCCCCAGTGCACAAAGGTACAGGAGGGTGGGCATAGTAGGAAATGGTCTATCTGTTTGCTCGGGCTCCACAGCCAAGAACTACAAACTGGGTAGCTTCAAACAACAGACATTTCCTCTCTCACAGTTCTGGAGTCTGGAAGTCCAAAATTAAGGTGTTGGCAGGGCGAGCTACCTTAAAATCTGCAGGGGAAATTCTCCTTGCCTCTTCCTACCTTTTGGTAATTTCTTGGCTTGCCGCCACAAGTCTCCCATCTCTGCCTGTGTCTTCACGTGGCTCCTCCCTGTGTCTTTGCCTTTACAAGGCTATCTTCTTACATTGGGTGAGGGACCCACCCTATTCCAGTGTGACCCCCACCTTAACTAATTATATCTGCCATGTATTTCCAAATAAGGTCCTATCTTGAGGTGCTAGAGGCTAGAACTTCAGCGCACGTTTTTAATGGGGGACACAATCCAACTCCCAGCAGAGTTTCTGCACTTCTGGTACCTGCTCCCGACAGTTATGTGGGCACACTGCTGACAGCTCAACAGCAGCTTCAGTGAAGACCCGTCAGCCAAATTCTGTCACTTCTCAGTCATGTTGGTTATTAAAAGCATCCATCCTGGACCTTGAGGGGTCCTGTTTATTTTCAAACTTCAATCCTAAATACTTTTCAAAGTCTTTTCCTTGTTGGCAGTGCAGGCTGGACTCATGGCCGTGGAGGGCGTTTGGGTGGAGAAGACCAGGGCTGACTTTCCTGCATGCCTCTGTATCCTCCAGGCTGGTAGAGTTCTGCACTGGAGCTCCTAACTGGACTCCTGGGGCAAAGTTGGGGTTGATCTTCTGTTGGCAGGTGCTGCTCTCTCACCCTGCCTGCCCTTGACTCCCTTCTGCAGCAGGGCCTCCATGCTGCCTCTCTCAGGCATATATTGATTCCCTGGCAGCATCTGTGGGGACTCGCTTGGGCGATCTGGCTTGTGAACCTCCTCCTCCCCTCTTTGGAGCTTCCTGTTGAGGGAATACCTCCTCACAGGCTCTTGGTGCTGGGCATCTTTATCCAGTAGATCACCCTCTTGGGGGACAATGTAATCAAGTCGGCTCAAGTCCAGCCACTCTCTTGGGTCATTTAATCGACAGGAAATGCATGACCTTGCCACATCAACTGGTCTCCCCATTCAACCACTGAGCTCCTCCCATAGGTCCAGTTGTTAGGCATCTGGCCTTGGTGGTGGTGGTGACCACTTCCCCAACTTAGAGTGTTTCTCTAAGGGTTTTGTCTTCAAGGAAGGGCCAATTAAATGCCCCTTGCTGCTGCCATTGGCAGTGAGTTCCCTGCCTTCCCCACAGAAGGGGAGAGAAGAGTGTGGCCGCCTCACAGTTGCCGCGTCACCCTCCGAAGGTCGCCGTGTGTACTCAATGCAGTGTGCTTGGAACAGGGCCCTTGGTGATCACCTCTGAGCAGACAGGACCCATCAGGCACCCAACACCAGCCTTGGGCAGGAACTTAATAATCAGAGAGCTCTGGGCACCAATCCCCTATTGATGGGCTCAATACTGCACTTCCCCTCCATGCCCCTAACTCTTCCAGAAGGAAAACTGCATCCCCAAGGCACATCAATAGTATGTGTGAATCTGCTTTCACCATACATTAGTGAGAAGTGGGTATCTTATTGAAGAGTCCTTGAGGTGACAGTAGGGAAGGACTTCATTCCTTCATTCAAATGCCCTTTAACAAGCTTCTCAGCCCCACAACTGCTCACATCTCCTCCTCTGCTGCCTCTTCCCAGCAGTAGCTGCCTAAAATCCTCTCCATTCTCACAGCTGCCCAGGCCATCCCCAGGCGGGTGTGGGCACTTCAACCAGGAAAACAAAAGCCCGGGAGATGGTGGCATGGTGGGCGTCTTGCTTCCTGCCCAGTTCACATAAAATCTATCCCCCATCCCCCATTAAAATAATTAGCTTTACGTACAATAAAGTGCATCTGCTTATGTGTACTGTTTGATGAATTTTGACAAATGAATGCCTTGTAATCCTCACCACTCATGACGTGAAACATCTCTGACACGCATCTGGCAATGTGTGTAAAGAGCACTTAATGTTTTCATAGCTTTTCTCCCCAGAACTTTACATGTAGAAATTTATCTCAAAGAAATAACTGGAGATATATAAAGATTTATGTTCAAGGATAATCCAATTTGTCATCATCAAAATGGCCAACAAAAGGGGGATATTTAAATACATCATGCTTCACCAAGAAAAGAAAAAGATAGGTAGCCATTGTTTACCCCATAAGTTGGTAAATGGTTCATGTAATTATTGTGGTCCCCTACCCACAGAGACACACTCCAAGACCCCCAGTAGATGCCTAAATCCTATATGTACTAAGTTTTTTTCCTTTACTGCATACCTACGATAAAGTTTCATTTATAAATTGGGCACAGTAAGACATTTACAATGACTATAGTAAGATAGAACTGTAAAAATGTTATGTAAATGTGCTGAAATCACCCTTCTTGTGAAGATGTGAGATGATACAGTGCCTACATGATGATGAGATGAAGTGAGGTACTCAGAACCGTGTGCAACTTCAAACTTCAAGAACTGTTTATTTCTGGAATTTTCCATTTCATGTTTTTGGACCACAGTTGACCACGAATAACTGAAACTGTGGAAAGGGAAATCCTGGATAATGAGAGACTACTATAACCAGTCAATGTTTATGATAGAATGTTAAAAAATACAGATCTGTATATTTAATATGATAATTTCATTTATATGTATGTACATGCACACACAAATAATATCTTTCTCTTTTGAAAAGACAAATACTGAAAGGAAATATAACAAAATTCAAGCTGTAACTATTTCTGGTGAAGTGATTTAAAAGTTCTTTAAATGTCCCCACACTTAATTTTTTTCAAAAAATAAACATGTTTCCTTTATCAGTTATTTTAAACTTGACAATATTTTCATACATGAATTGCAGTACTTGTAAAATGAAATTGTGTTTTAGTCTGTGTTGTATGGATGTACTTAACCATTAATTAATTCATTCATTCACTCATTCATTCATTCACTCATTCCTTTGACGGCATGTTTGTTGACTATGTATCATGTGCTAGACACAGGTCTGGGCACTGGAAATGCAGTCCTCCTGGAACTGATGTAGGTGGAGGAACAGGACAACACCAATGCACCTGTGAATGTTAGGAGGCTAGAGCTGAGGAGAAAAGTAGCATGTCCGCCTTGCCCATTGCCTTACACAGTGAGCAGATGCAGGTCCCACGCAAGAGGAAGCCTGGACTTCAGTGAGCGCTGGGGCACACGTGCCACCTGTGGCCACACCTCACATGCTCACCCAGGATGTGAAGGGCAAGGGGCTGCTGCAGGGAAGGTGGCTGTTGTCAGAACCCCACTCAGCCACAAGGACAAGCCCATCGCTGCTTCTCCAGCAGCTACAGGGCTTTCACTCCCCTTTCTAGACCGTTACAAAGCTGCTTTGACGCCAGTCTTGGTTACACAATGGACTGGAGGAGCGATGAGTGGATTCAGCCACCACAGATTTCCAATTGTACATGAAGGTCTCATTTCCACGTGGGTCTGTTTGTTCAATAGACACAGTTGTTGATATTAATTCACTTGACAGGTATGGAGCACATGTGTGCCACTCGGCTTTTAGGGTAAATTAGCGAGTGAACCAGAGGATCTTACGTTCTCATGGTGGGAGGCAGCCGAAGTGTAAGGAATGTGATGAAGAAGCAAATGACGTGTTGCTCCGGGTGATGACAACAGCTGTGGGACAGGAAAGGTGAGGCTGACAGTGCTGTGGTCAGCGGCCATCAAAGTTGGATAGCGTGACCATCCTTGTTGTTGAGAAGGCGACTTTGGAGAAACACACGAAGACAGTGAGGGAGGCAGCCAAGTGGAGAGCTGAGGGGAGAGCTGTGGTCAGACAGGACCCCAAGAGCAGGCAGCAGGAGTGTGCCTTTAATGGAGGAGGAGCTCTAAAGATGGAGGGCGGGGCCGGAGGGGTCATTGGTGGCTGGGTAGGCAAGCCATCCTTCAGCGGCTTGCTCCAGATGACCGACGTGATCTTCTGTGAGTGTGGAACGATCCCTGGCTGCCGTGCGTTCAACAGATGCCAGAGGAGCGAGGCGATGACACCACAATGAGGCGGTGGCAGAAATTTAGGTGAGAGGTGGCACCGGCCAAGACCAGAGCAATAGCAGAGGAATGAAGTGTGTGCTCCGGGTATGTTTTGATCCAAAATATGCAAGAACTGATATCATTTTTGTGTCCTGTTCAGCTTTCCACATTCACTCCCACCAAGAAACTAAAAGCAAACCCAGAGTCGGCTGTCCTGGCTCTGTTCAGCGAAACGTGGACTCCTGCCCTAAAAGCTCTCTGACTGCCTTTGCCAGACCATGCCAGGGACTCCGAATCCTTCCTCAAACACTGGCATGGTCCTGGCCCCAGTGTCCACCCGGTTCTTTCTGGGGAAGACTCAGAGAATTCCCAGCCTGGCTGGTGTGGAGGGTGGCTTGCCAGTAAAGAGCACCTGTTTTGGATTGTGTGAGCAAGTATTCAACTTTTCCTGGGGTAAGAGCCTGAGGTTTTGGGCTGTTGTAGCAGCTGGTGTGTCTGTTAACACACTTCACCTTTGTCCAATAGCGGTTGTGTGTCAGGAGATGCATCAGGTGACTTATACGCTCCATGTCAGGCAGTGCTATCTGGTAGCGGTCATGATTCTAGCTTTACAGATGATGAAACAGAGGGTCAGAGTGTCCAGTTCATCTAGCTGTGACCTACTGGAGGCTGTATCTGGGCAAATCACCATGACCCAGAGGCTTCTGAGCATGGGTTGGTTCCTGTGGGACCCTCACTGACATTTCCCAGGGCCCTCGGACTGTTTCCCTGGAAGTCAGATGTGAGTTATGGCTCTGTCTCCTCTCAGCACAAAGGGTGCCCTGCCCAGCAGGCACCCAACTCCCTCTGTTCTTCTCAGGGGACAGAGAGTCCCTCTGTCCTGCCCCTTCCAGTTTTCCCCCTTGCCTTTATCTGAAGGAGAAGCCGACATCCTGGCTCATGTTTAGGGCTTGCAGAGGGCAGCCTACTTGGGCCGAGTCATGGGGACATCTGTTAGGACTCAACCATTAGCACATTTCAGTCCTATCATTGTCATCTTTGCTGGATTCGTGAACATAGGCCTTCTACTCCCCTGCCCTCCCCACCACCTTTTACAACTTTCTACATAAAAAGTCAGAATGAGTGTGGATGGAAGCCAATATCCTAAGCCCTCAAGGTCCGTTTTAAACTTCCTCCCCCACAGTGACTCATTTTTAGGAAATGAGTTCAGAGTTCCCTGCTGTCGGTTTTCCAGCTGAGCCTGGCTGCTCCTCAGGAGCCAGGTTCTCTTGTTCACTCATCTGGGTGCAACTACCAGAGATGCTGGTGCTGCTGGTGGTGCCAGGCCACTGGGCCACGTCCAGGGGCTGCCCCAGGGTCTGCCCCTTCTCCGACTTTAGTTCCCTGGTCTGAGCTTGCCTCTGCCTGTGCCTCCCGCCTTCCCTTGGAGCCAGAGTGCTGGTGGTGAGCTACTCTGAGCCCCATCAGGGCCCCAGGGGGTCTTACTGTTTGTTGGGAACCAGGACTCCAGAGCTGGGCACTGTTTCAGAGGCCCTGAGGCTCAGCGTGGAACCAGTTCAAGGACCCCTTTCCACATCATTCCTGATTCTGGAACCCACACACTAGGCATAAAATTGCCCAAAAGTAAAACTCCAAAGAAATATTTCAAAATCCAGTCCTTACAGCCCAAAGGCATTTGGCTGTAGCTGATGGGAGACATCGAGAAAGAAAAGCCTTCTGTGAGGAGTGGGAACACCTGCTAAGTGACACTCAACCTGGACAACAGGTACAATTTTCCTGTCTTACATCGGAGGTGTCTGTGAAGACCTTCAAGCTGCGGTTGCAAAAGTCCTCCAGTGGAAGGGACGTGGGTTTTGGCACAGGACAGCAGCCATGCGTGTCTGCATTCCAGAGGAATGCTGAATGCAGTGTTCACACGTTTTCCAGAAGATGTTAGAAACAGAAATAGCACGACATGAAAAAAAAAAACAACTGGTATATTCCTGAGAAATAATATCTCTGTTTTTAAAGACTCAGATGAGACCAGTGTGTCTGATAGGGTTCTGATGCCAGGAGTTCAAGGTCATTTGTGACCCAGCCTTCACATGGGTTCCCTAAAACCAGGTGCTGACTGAGTTTTGGTTGCACATAGTTTAGGAAGAAATGTGGGAAGCACAAAAGAGGGAGAAGCAAGACAGAGAGAAGCTAACGGATCATAAATGTTGAGCAGCAGTGGTGGTAGCCAACCCATCCTGCTGGGGACCAGTGGAATGGGAGGTAGTATGATGAGGAGAGGGACCCTGGGTGCTTACCTCTGGACTCTCATCTTCCGGCTGGGGTTTCCCAGGAGTGTTAAGTGCCCAAACTTTCAGACTCCCTGCCCAGGCTGTTGCTAGAGCAGGTCCTTAGGTGAAGAAGCAGGGAGACATGGGCTCTTGAGGTAAAGAGCTGTTGCACACCTGGAACTTCTGCTGTGGCCACAGGAGAACTCTGAGATGGGTTGAGGAGCACAGCATAGACAGCACTGCCTTCCAGCCTTTGGAAACGAACCCGCAGAATTGAAGCAGAGACACAAGATTGAGATCCCGAGAGAGGGGAGTTTGTAATAGACACTACACTTCTCGTTACTCTGGTGGGGAGAAATGGAGATTCACAGACTGAGCAGATATTCTGAGCTCTGCCATGGCCTGCTGTAGGCCTACCGCTCCATCAGTTGAGGGGTCAGCAAACTTTTTGCAAAGGACCCCCTAATGTCCAGCAGTCCAGAGGTGCAGAGAGAGCCATAATCTGTGGTGTGAATTTTGGCCATGGCTCTGGCTGCTTAACTCCCTGGTTCCTGTTCATTTATAGAACTGAATCTGGTTTTCTAGTTTTCCCATTGTTGATCTAAGATACTAAATATCCTTCCAATAAGATAAACAATCCAATCAAAAATGGGCAAAGGACCTAGATAGACACTTTCGAAAAGAGGACATTCAGAAAGACAAGAGACATATGAAAGCATGCTCAAAGTCACTAATCATCTGAGAGATGCAAATCAAAGCAACAATGAGGTATCATCTCACACCTGTCAGAACGGCTGTCATCAATAAAGAAGAGCTGGAGAGGATGCGGAGAAAAGGGAACATTCATGCACTGCTGGGAATGCAGACTGGTGCAGCCACTGCAGAAAATAGTATGGAGTATCCTCAAAAAACTAAAAATGGAACTCCCATTTGACCCAGTGATACCACTTCTAGGAATATATCCCAAGAAGCTAGAAACACCAGTCAGAAAAGATATATGCACGCCTATGTTCATAGCAGCACAATTTACCATAGCTAAGATTTGGAAACAGCCTAAGTGTCCATCAGCAGATGACTGGATTAGAAAACAGTGGTACATCTACACAATGGAATACTATGCTGCTGTAAAAAAGAAGGAATTCTTACCATTTGCCACAGCATGGATAGAACTGGAGAACATTATGCTAAGTGAAATAAGCCAGTCAATGAAAGAAAAATACCACATGATCTCACTCATTTATGGATAATAAAGACCATTATAAACTGATGAACAAAAATAGATACAGAGGCAGAGCAGCGTTGAACAGACTATTAAACTACAGCGGGAAGGCCAGAGAGAGTTTCAGGGGATGGTAAGAGATCAAGCGAAGGACTTGTATGCATGCATATAAGCGTAACCAATGGAAACAAGACACTGGGAGGTAGGGGAGGCTGAGGGAATGTCAAGGGTGGGGGGAGGAAGGAGACATATGTAATACTCTTTGTTATACTTTAAGCAATAAAACAAAATAAAAAAATAAATATCCTTCCAATAAAATAACATTCTGTCCTTGTTAACCAGAGTCATTTTGATCACTTGCAATCTAGAACTCTGACTGGACCGTGTTAAGTTTACAGTCACTCACCCAACAAACATCTGTTGAACACCTCACGTGTTCCCAGAATGGTATGAGGCACTGGTCTGCAGGATGAACACGGCACACTTCCCTCATGACCTCAGTGGCAAGGGAGATGGGTGTCAGACACACAATGACCAAGGATGCTTCAGGGGGCAGAGATCTGATGAGCTCCTGGGTGGTTAATAAGCTCACCAGATCCTCAAACCCGAAAGGCAAGGGAAACCAGCCATGGGACGACCTGAAGGTAGGGGACTCCAGGCTGAGAGAAGTACTGGGTCCAAGGCTTTTCTGAGCCTGCTGTGTGGAGTCTGGGACAATGGAGAAAGGGCAGTGTGACTGGTGTGGCCAGGCAAACAGAGCAGGGGTTGGGAACTACAACACTGATGAGAGAAGATGCGGGATTAGACCAGGTGCTGGGCATGCGGAGGGAGAAAAGAGGATGACTTTAAACTTACTTTGCAGGTAGAGACAGTAGGATTTGCTTCTGAATTAGACAGGGGAGTAAGGAATATAGTTAAATGCTTGATAATGTCTAGTGTGACGAGGAAAAATGGGGAAGGCATGGCATTTTGGTGTGCCATTTGCTTGTTTTTAGAGGTGGGTGGGGTCATCAAGAATCTCTCCTGTGCTTTTTGATTTGGGAGGCCTGTGACCTTTCATGTGGTGAAATGGGAAGGCAGTGGAAGGTCAGGGGAGGGGTTGGGGTTGGGCATAGGAATTCGGCAGTTTGGCAATATATCCAATTTTAAGCTGTGAGAGCAGATGGGAGGCCTTGTCTCTGAGGGTGGGTGAAGAAGAGGAAGGGAGTCAGGAGAGGGCTCTGGTCTCAGTGACAGCGGGAGGGGCTGAGACAGAGCAGCGGCAGTAATAGGGACAACCAGGAGAGAAGGTGTCACTGAGGGCAGGAATGGAAACTGCTTCAAGAAAACAGTGCTCCGCTGTATTGAAGCTGCTGAGACCAGGGCAGGGGAGTCTAGAGAGAATTCCTGTGGGTCAGTGGGGGATTAGATGCTCTCAGCAGCCAGGAACTGAACCCCTCTCTGGAGTCTGGAATTGGCCTGGCCCGTAGGGACATTTGTTATCCCCAGCTCTCAGGACATCCAGAGTGTGGGCAGTGGGATTGATCAGTTAGATCAGCAGTCGCCAACCTTTCAGACCTCAGGGACCACCAGTTGGTGACCACTGAGTTATATGGCAGAATGATGTCGTCAAGGACCCAGGTTCCTTCCATCTCTCTTTTTCTATCTTCAGGGTGGACTCCATCCTCAGGATGGTAACAAGATGGTCTCATGCAGACACGGCAATATGTAAAGGAGAAGGAAGACCACTGTCTGTGACTGCCTCAGGATTGAGAAAGCATATCCTAATGGCTCCAGCACAGCCCCCAGCACTCCATGGGCCAGATTCAGCTCCCAGGCCTCCCTATGCCAACCACTGGCAAGAGGACTGACAAACAGGCCTATCTCCCTTCTGAGGATCAGTGGGCTCAGCCCTGGAGGATGTGCACTGACTGTGTCTGGGGATGTCAGTGTGTATATGCGTGACATTTAACAAGCTGTGTGTAGCTCACCGGATGGTGTAAGCTTTTTTTTGGACCAATGAACTCTCATGGTATTTTCCAAAGAATAAAACCAGAACAACAGGAGCAAACTCTATAGCTTCTGTGAAAGAGGAACCCTTGGAATAATGGGACTTATTGACATTTCCAGCCTAGTGTGGTCTGTGGGCCAAGAATACAGCCCTGATGTGACCATCAATGCAACTATTTCCGTGAGGCACCTCTTTCTGCTTCTCTTGATTTTTGCACATCAGTGGTCTGTGCCCAATACTCCAGCCCACACCACATTCCCCACCCTCTTGACTTTCTGATGGATATCCCTAATCCCGGGGCCAGAGCTAATGCTGTGACCTGTGACAACATCTTGGAAAACAGTGTAATGATTGAGTTTGTGCTTAGGACTATGTGGGAAGACTTCAAAAATGTCTCCATATTGTTGCTCTGTACCACAGTGGGCAAAAGAGAGAACTGGCAATGGAGTGCGTGGCTCTTAGCTACTCTCGATAAAGTGTTTGTTGGACTTCCCAACTCATCAAAGGGCTTGAGGCTACTCAGGATAAGACACAGCTTTAAGAGAACAAAAGTAAATATTAACATTTTCAGAAATAAAAACTTACACACATTTTATACTATTCAGACTAAAGCTCCCAAACTAGACTATATACTAACTAGAGACCTGGTGCACAAAAATTCATGCACTGGGGAGAGGGGGGTCCCTCAGTCCTGCCTGCCCCTCTCACAATCCAGGAGCCCTTAGAGGATGTCCTATTGATGGCTTAGGCTCACTCCTCCAGGGAGCAGTCTGGCCTGCCTCTGTGGGACGCAACTGGGCCAATCAGGGGAAGGCACTGCCTCCATCACTCCGCAGCTGCTGGCTGCTGTGGCTGCCTGCCCTCAGCCCTTGCAGTTGCCGCAGCTTTGTCTGGAAGGACATCTGGAAGGACATTCTGCTGTCCGGTCTAATTAGCATATTATGCTTTTATTATTATAGATTCTGTTCTACTGTATTCTGTCCTTTCTATTGTATTGTATCCATCTTGGACTACAATCAGAAAACTGTCTCCTTCTGTGAGATTGCCTTGGGAAAGGCTTGAGCCCAGTACTAGGTCTGTTTAACCTCACACTCTAACCCAGTGGCCCAGCAGCTTTGATTTGTAACGTACATGTCTGAAGGGAATTTAGACAGTGTTCTATGACTCACGCAGGCATCGTCTTTCCTCAGGGGACCAGGCTGCAACATATCTGTCAGCTCAGATCCCTGTCCTTATTTGAGTTTCGAAATAAAGATGCTCACATGCAGGGAGTTCAATGTGAAGTGAGGGCTCTGGAGGATGGAAGTGCCTCCTCCACCCGGGCCACGCTCTGGTTGGTCCCTGTAGCCTCCCACTGGACTTTCTCCGGCCTTTTAAGGAAGACGCTGGGCTGTGGGGCACGGCAGCCCCATTCCAGCTCACACACATGGAACCCATCGCCTGCCATTGAGTGAACAGGCAGCCTCTGCCAGCGTGGCAGGGAGGAGCTAAAAATAGTGGGCAGAGTTCTCCAGGCTCTGCTGTGGCCACGGTTTCCATCAGCTGAGAAAATATAGGAGCTGTTGGCTGGGTCTCACTGGGATGCTGTCCTTCCTTGTTGGGCAGAATTTCTTACTCAAACCCCAGCCCAAATTAAATTTTGGTTTTCAGAGAGGTGCTCCCCTAGCTGGGCTCCCCCAGGCCACTCCCCATTGTTATGGCCCCAAAAGTGAAGCTCACGCTTCCTTAGGCTCCTGGGCCTTGGGTTCCCACCTGCCTCACCACAGCTTCCGAAGAGGGCAAGATGGGACAGCGCTGAGCACATGGGATTCACAGCCAGATCAGCCACTGCGGCCACACCTCAGAGGCCGCCGTGTGCTCAGTCCCTTGTGTGTGGAGCTTAGTTAGGAGGTTTGGTTTAGGGGAGGACATAGACACAATGCCATCAAGGGCACACAGATTCATAGATGAGTAAGGCCAGAGGGGGCGCTGCTGGGACCTGAGGCTTACAAGGGAAATGTCCATCTTACAGGCATTCAGGTTTGAAGATTTTAACATAACACACTGATGCAAATATGCATCCTCTAGGCTCAATCTGGCCCTTGGGCATTAGTCTGCCACCTCCGATTTAGAGGCCCAGGGTTAAAGCCATGGTTGCAGTGTCTGGTCGGCTGTATACAACTGTGCAAAACCTTGAAGCTTTAGCTTGAAAGTAGATCTTCCCCCAGAGCCTCCCCCTCTCACCCCCGACCCAAGGAGGAGCAGATCTAGGTCTAGAGGTCTCACTGCTAACACGGGCCTGACCGTGAGAGCTGCCGGCGCTGTAGCGAGAGTCATTGTGCCCAGCAGCACTGTTTTCATAAAGAACAAACAGCACCTGGTACAATGCAGCGAGTGTCCCGGGTCACAAGGGAAGATGAGACCGACCTAAAACGTGGGCCCAATGCCCACAACATTGCCATCAATGCAGCCCCTGGAGGAAGGTGCTTCTGGGGGTGTCGTCCAGACCAGGTCCTCCTTCTTAAACTGGCCGTCAGCACATCTGTTCATTCCATAAGCCAAGCAGATTGCAGGACAGCCATGCTAGAAGGCGAGGACATTATGTGAGTTTTAACGTTCAAGACTATGCTGGTGTGTGTGGGCGCTTTCACCAGGGTGCCGCTCTGCCGGACTCTGCATGGACGATGATGGAATGATAGTCTTTGTCCAGCCTCGTACACAGGCCAATGCAACAGGCTGAGCTCTGCTAAAGTCATCCCTGGGAGGCCTTCTACAACTGGCCCTGGGAAAGCCGGTAGGGATGACTACGTGGAACATCTTCGCCCTTGCTCTTAACCAGCATTTAGAGGCAGATAAACAGGCAAGTAAACACGAGGTAACATTTGTTCCTACGAGGTGAGACTAAGAAGAGTGGGAGTTAAGGAGAGCACATTTGAATCACCCCGGTGTTCAGGGGAGACAGATGGGGTCTTAAAGGAAGGGGTGTCCCTGCTCAGTGTGTACTGAGCATGGCAACTGCTTGAGGCTTTTGGGGAGGAAGTCTTCAGGGGATGTGAACTTTGTAACTGTGGGCCCTTCCTGAGACGACACAGACAAGGTTTGTCTTGAAGGGCCCCGTTCATCATGCAAAAGGGTTCATGTTTAAGACAACAAAGTCAGAAGGATATTGAGTAAACATTTAATTTCGGTAAAGTGGGGCAACCTACTACACACTGACTGTTGTCATGAACTGTTAGGCTTATGTAGATGGGAGCAGGAAGGCAGAGAGGAAGCTATTAACAGTCTAGCAGGAGGAGGGAATGGCCCTGGTCTGGGCTGGGCCACTGCAGTGGGAGGAGTGAGGGATGGGAGCCATGAGGGACAGAGGGAGGGACTGGGGGCTGGCCACTTTTCCGCTATCGGAAAGAACACAGTGATAAGCAACCTCTTGTGCAGATGTTAAACCGT
The DNA here is from genome assembly GCA_004026665.1 of Murina feae. Lineage (NCBI taxonomy): Eukaryota > Metazoa > Chordata > Mammalia > Chiroptera > Vespertilionidae > Murina > Murina feae. Next base: position 34,948 of record PVJC01001391.1, read on the forward strand.
TAACTGTTACCATAGCACATATGAGAAGAATAGAATAATATGGTAAAATTATACAGCTTCTGCTCTGCTGATCTGCGTCAGCAAATTGCCTACCAGAAAGGTCACACCAATTTGCATTCCTACTAACGTTCTTTAAAATGTCTCCTCTTTGAAATGTCTGCTAGGGATGTTCTCATTTTTTTACATTTTTGCTGCATACATACATTACATATATGAGAATTTATATTGCATTATTTTCAATTATTTAAACTGCCAGAGAAGTCAAAATTGGAAGCAAACCGAATGTGTCCCAAACAGCTGCAAACGTCTAACAGGAACACACACGCTGGCTTTTCCAGGCCGGAGGTTGCTCTCCAGGCCTGGCCCACAGTGCGCTCCCCCACCCCGCACGCCGATTCCCGCTTGCGTTGCAGAAAGGCCAGGGCGGGCTCAGAGCAGTCTGTCACGGTTGCTAAATGGACAAACTCAACCCAGTCTGAGCGTCTGTCTTCCCAGTGTGCTCATTTCCTTTTGGTATTTATGTTTCTATTTTAAATATTTCTGTACTTATTGAATGACTTTCATAGATAATGTACATTTTAAAAACACTTAACTTTCTTTTTAAAAATTTGCCCTGATAATATGCTTCTATTTATTTTTAGAGAGAGAGGAAGGGAGAGAGAGAAACATCGATGTGATTGGTTGCCTCCCATATGCGCCCTGATGGGGAATCAAACTTGCAACCCTTTGGTTCATGGGACAACGCTCCATCCAACTGAACCACCTGGCCAGGGCAGCTTTTTTTCTTTTATTTATGTGGCTTTACATTTTGATGAACTCATATCTATTGTTGCTCTTCCCCTTAAACACTTCCTCTCTGCTGCCTGGCTCACAAATGCCCTCTCTCCCTCCTGTTCAAACACAGTGCAGTCATTGCTGTTGGAACACCTGCTCCTGTCCAGGGCTTTTCTCTGACACCTACCTGAGGTCCCACCTCCCAGTGTCTGACGGCCTGTCTTACTCAAGAAACCACAGCAGGGACAAAAGAGCAACAAAGGACAAAAGGGTCAGCTAATCACCGGAAGAAAGTGAATTTTGATTGTCACATTAGGCGGTTGGGGCGTATGTAGTGTGACTGACTCAGCAGTCTCAGGCCCTGGCTCAGACACCGCGGGTACCGCAGCTGAAGCTGCAAGGCAGCTCCCCAAGGTCCTGTCACGGGGAAAGCCCTGGTGTTGTGAACTGAGGCTCAGGTGTCTCTGCATCTCAGGTCATCAGGGGCACCAAAGTCTCTGGGCCAACCTCAGCTCTCAATGGCCTGCTAGTGCCAAAAAACAGGCCGGAAACAGACACGGCATAGCAGAGCATCTGCCCCAGCCTCAGCCCTGCTGGCAGGATGCCCAGACCGAAAGCACGTCCTTCGACGCCATCCAAAGGTGACACCATCCAAGGATGTGCCACTTGTATCTTTTGTTTGTTGATTCCCACACCCCAGACCTTAGGTTTCTTTCCCGTTTATTAGGGGCCACAAGTATCAACCATCACCACCTGAGTCTCCTAGTTGGCCTCTGAGTCCACTTCCTCCTTCCTCTCCACTGTGTCTTCCATATACCTCTTCCAGCAGCAGAATCTCAGCTACGCCACTCAGAGGAGAGGCTTGCCACCTTCTCCCCATCACCACCTCTCAGAGCCGCTGCCCCTCCCCCAACCTCATGGAAACCACTCTCTTCCACTTGATGGCTGTCACTTGCCCACCTCTTTGCCATTTCCCTTGCCACAGTTTCCCCAATACCTGTGACCATCCTTGAAGATGGCAGCACTGCTTCCCCCCCAGCATGCCCCAGTGCCTTTCTGATGCAGATTCCATCTCAGATAGCAGGTCTGGGCACCTGACCTGTGTTGTAAGGACACACTCACTGGCCGGGAGCTCTGGTGCAAAGGTGTCAGGAGGGGACTGCTCCAGTGACATGCTCCAATGAATGGATCGCCCCCTATCAGCCCGTGGATTTTGAGTAAAATTAAGTAACTCAATAACATTGATTACTTCAAAGTTGGTGTGGAACCAAAGCAAAGTAACACGCTGCTGATGGGAGCAGATCCGGGCTGAAGGCCAGTGGGTAAAAACATTGGGCTTCAGCAGTTTTCATATATGAGGTTTTTCTTGTTATTCCTGGTTCTCTGGGAGCCAGGGTGTGGATTAGTCCTTGTGCATGTCCCTCACAGACCCACAGAGCCCCAGGCTCAGCGCACAGGCACAGAACGGTGAGTGAATGAGTGTGCATTGGCTTCTAGGTGCTGAAGGCCATAGGGACCTCTCTAGGGACACTTGGGCTGTGTGACACAGTGCTTCTGAGGGCATACTTGCCTCAACTATAAAGGCTGTTGTCTTCCAAATCCTTTGTAAGGCAGGAAGCCAAGTATCTGATTTGAGTCAAACTTGAGGGTCGCGCCTGGGCCTCTCACTAAGCCAGAGGTCAGAGGGGTCGTGTGGACCGTTACTTTATCAAGTAAAGCATTGGCATTAGACCTGCCATCTTATTGGACTACCGTCTTTTTGTTCCTTTAAGCAGTGTCCCATAACCCTTAGTCTTCGCATTACTTTTATTTTATCCTCTGAATCATTTCAAAGCATCACCCGGACAACCTCTTTACCCTTTCCAATGGTGTCTTGGTGGTTCATAACCTCAGTCTATGCTACTTCATTTTGTCTTTCTAAATTGAAACACTTTTTAGGTTGTTTACTTCTTTTTATTTGTTTGAAAATCATTTTGTGAACTTCAGGGCTTGTATTTTTAAGTTTATTTGTACAGCCATTAGCTTATTTTCTTTGAAGACTTTTTGGTTGATCCTAAGACAGACACATGGAGGTGGCAGATGGGGACCAGCTGGGAGGCCGTGCTGTGTCTCTTTGATCCAGCACAGCGTTCTGCTTAAACTGTGGGTGTGAGTGAGCCTTGAGAGCTGTGACAAGCCTGGACTGATGAGTCACAGCACTGTTCCCGTGATTTGGGAGACCATCTGCACCCCCTTGTGCACATAAGGGCTCTCCTTTGGAAACAGCTGCTGTCATACTAGTGGGTGACAGGTAGCCATGTCAGTTAGGGTACCAGTCTCAAACCAGATGTTCCCAACCGGGGTGGAGAGGAGTGCAGATGCAGCCCTCAGGGCTCCCTGTGGTGCTTACTGGATCACCAGGAGCAGGGATTGAACACAATTACATGGAGGCAGGACCACCAAGGGCTCAGACTCATCACTAATGGAGGAAAAGGCTCCTCCTTTGCTAGGAACCTCAACCAACCAAGTTCATCAACTGTAACAAACGTACCACACTGATGCAAGATGTTAACATAGGAAATCTGAGTAAGGGAGATCCATAGGAACTCTATTTTCTGGTCAGTTTTCTCATAAAACTAAAACTGCTCTAAAATATAAAGTCTAACCCTAGCCGGTTTGGCTCAGTGGATAGAGCATTGGCCTGCAGACTGAAGGGTCCCATGTTTGATTCCAGTCAAGAGCACATGCCCGGGTCATGGGTTTGATTCCCAGTAGGAGGCATGTAGGAGGCAGCCGATCGATTCTCTCTCATCACTGATATTTCTCTCTCTCTCTCCCTCTTCCTTCCTCTCTGAAATCAATAAAAAATATATTTTTTTAAAAAAAGTCTATTAATTAGAAAACAAAAAACCACATGACCATGTCTGCTTCAGCTACATTGTACAATCCCACCTGGCCTAGTCAATGGCTCTTGGTTGATAAACAAACATATAATTCAATGTAATAATAATAATAATACACAGTGTTCACTGGGCAGAGGTGAAGAGGGTCACGGGGGTAGGATGAGCACTGAGCCCCTCCTTTCTCAACCTGTCCTAACTGTACTCACCTTGACTGTTTCCTTAGTTGGGCCAGTTCTCACTCTTCCTGTGCCAGTTTTGACCAGGGTAGGCGACATGTCAGCATCCTTGGTTGATCACCACAGGTTCCTGAATTATTCTTCTGATTGATATCAATTCCTGCTTCTCCAGCCTCTAGTGAGACTATGAGGTGTGACAGCGCCTTCTATTTTTCTTGTCTGGTGCTGTCATTCACCTGATCCCAGAGCTCAGTCCCAACTACCATCTCCTGGACCAGGTCCCGATTCCTGCCTGACTCCTGCTCTCTCTAGGACAATGTGGCCTTGGTTCCTCTGCTCCAGTCTCTGTGTGCAGATGACCTGGGCCAGGTGGGTGAGGAGCACCAACTTCACTTGTTCGGGGAGGAAGCCGATCTACTTCTGGACCAACCTGACAGCTCATCCTTGGATGGTGTCATCTGCTTGGACTCGTCTGAATACACGTCTCCCATTTGGACATTGGGCATGGTCTTCTTGGCTTCCTCTAGTCATGCCTCAGTGTGGCTAATATCCTAACCTCCAGCGGGCCTGCTGCCTCAGTCCTCTTGATAAAAACCAGAAATGGAGACAACAATGGTGTGGATTCAGGTAGGCATTTTGAGGAATAGGCAAGAGGTGAGTTAGAGGTTGGAGACAACTTTGTACAGGGAGGAGTGCAGGCTTAGAGCAGAAAGACCAGGGCTTCAGAGCGGGACAGATTGGGTTTGAATCCGAGGTTGGCTTTGAAGTTCTCTGTGGCTCTGAGGAATCTTCCTAACCTCTCTAAGCTGCAAAAGCTGTTCATTGAGTGAATGTCTGTGGAATGTTCTTTGCATTGTACAATTCAGTATAATTTTCACTTTAATTATTTTACTATTACAGAATACTATTTTTCCTCATTATCAATAACTAAGGTATGTTCATTCATAATTTAATTAAGAGCAAATGGTTTCGCTGCACTCTACTTTCTTAAAAAATTATTTTTTATTTTTCAATTACAGTTGACAGTCAGTATTGTATTAATTTCAGGTGGACAACATAGTGATTAGACATTTATATAACTTATGAAGTGATTCCCTGAGAAGTTTAGTACCCTTGACACTATACATAGTTATTGAAATACTATTGACTATATTTTCCTGTACTGTAGTTTATATCCCTATGACTGATTTTATAACTGGAAATCTGTATTTCTTAATCCTTTCTCCCTTTTCACCATCCTGCCAACTGCATTCCCTTTTGGCGATCATCAATTTGTTATTGTTTCTATGAGTTTAATTTGGTCTTGTTTGTTTATTTTATTTTATAGTTTCTACATATAAGTAAAATCATATGGTATTTGTCTATCTCTGTCTTATTTATTTCATTTAGCATAATACCCTTCAGATCTACTCATGTTGTTGCAAATTACTTAAGTTTGGAATTTTGTTATTGCAAATACAGACATGCTCAGTTTATTTTGCAGTGCTTATACATCATATAAGGTTCTATTTTAACTACAAGTCAATGTGTTTGGGATTGTGATATAATGACTGAAAGCTCGGACAGCATGACAAATGGTGAGCTTGGGATCAAAGGCAATACTCACTCATCCGCAGAAGCTGGTCTTGTATGAATTATCTATGATTCATCTTAAGGAAAACATTTGTTGCTGTGTTAGTCATGGAAAGTCCTGTGGTTTAGTATGGCTTCAGAGTTGACAATTTTATATACATTATTTCACTTACCCCTCACAACAGTTCCATAAAGAAGTGCAGTGGTGAAAATTATACAGTGGTGGACAAGGTACAATAGTGGACAAGATACAATGGTGGAGAAGGTAGAATGGTTTTGAGAAGGTACAGTAGTATTGAGAAGGTAGGATGATAAAGAAGGCACAATAGTAGAGAAGGTACAACAGTGGACAAAGTACAATGGGGGAGAAGGTAGAATTGTGGAGAAGGTACAGTAGTGTTGAGAAGGTATGATGGTGGAGAATGTAGAATGGTGGAGAAGTACAGTAGTGTTGAGAAGTATGATGGTGGAGAAGGTATAATTTGGAGAAGGTACAGTAGTGTTGTGAGGGGTAAGAGAAATAAAGCCAGACTAGACCACAGGACTTTCCATGACTAACGCAGCAACAAATGTTTTCCTTAAGATGTTAGAGAAGGAAGATGGTGGAGAAGTACAAAGGTAAAAAATGTGGAATGATGAAGAAGGTACTATGAAGAAGAAGCTGGCATGGTAAAGAAGACACAAAGAACCCATTTTACAGATGAGGAAATTAATTTTTGAGACTTGGAGTGGCCAGGTCAAGGTCACAAGATTACTTGTTGTTCTCTTTATCTCTATGGCAAAAAGAGATGAGTGAAGAATGCTGGTCTTTTGCCTATGATCCTTGCTTCACCATATTTCACACACCTCCAGTTAACTGCTCTGTTCAAATGAAAGGGGAGAAAACACATTCTTATCCTCTGTGCTTATCATCTCTTTTACTATTGAATGGCACTAACTACCTGGTACGACAGAACATATCTGAGAAGTGTCCTTTCAATGTGACTGGCAAATGCCTTCCTTTGGATGAGCCATTCCAAAGATGCCAGAGCTATGTCATAAATAAAAATTGGGTTGTGAAATGTGAAAGTTGTTCTATTAAAATGAAGCAACATTAACTCTCTCTTGGGAATAGTGCTATTCTATTCGTTTTCAGCTATATGAATTGTTCTTCACCTCCAAACTGTCCTAAGTAGTAAGTGCATTTTGAAGAAAGTTATTGCATCTAGAACTTCCTTGAGGTTTGCAGCCAGATGTGTGGCGTTCTTGAGCTGGTTGATGATATGAAAGGTGTACTTAGATGATGTCAAGATTGCTTCAAATACACAGAGCTGGAGGGCATGTCTGTGGTTTTTATAGCAAACGTTCATTATCTCAGCTAAAGTGATGCCACAACCCAGAGAGACAGGAGGAGTTGACTGTGTTTATGTCATTGATAGGACACTGAAGATGTTCTGGGACATGTCCACAGGCATAGGAAGCAGAGCTGGTTATATGACTATGCTCGTTGATTCTATATGTTTCCATAATATTAAAGGTTATAATTGTCATTTTGTGTAAGGTTGGCAATCGTCCTATCAGTGCATTACACTTTGTGGAAGATTTGGGGGAAATAACTCCTCTAATTCCAGCTGCCATTACCCACAGATCTCATTTCCTTCTTTCACAGAAGTTTAGCTGGGAATGTGGTTGACACAGGGCACCATCTGTTCTTCATCAAGGCATTTGACAAGCTTCTCATGATCTACTTGTGGACATGCTGGAGAAATATGAGGTGGAGGCTGGTAGAATGAGGTGAATTACTAACTGGTTGATGGTCCAATGGAATTGTTGACTCAGAAACCCAAAGGTTTTTGATCTTTCTGTTATAGAGCTCTGACCCAATTCCAAACTGTTCACGGACAGAAATACATAAGTCATGATTTTCATATTTATAAATGGCATGAAACTGGGAGGGAGGGTGATCAGATGTTGGTGGAAGGGGGCTGACTCTGTAAAAATACATTTTACTGGACATAAATGTACGGTCTTTTATTTGGGTCTTCTCACCCAAATCCCCCAAATAAACTACCTCCCAATATAAGATAAGAAATAGTATTGTAGTGATACATGTTGCAAATATCTTAATGCTTCTAATTCATGTAATATCAGTTAAATTTGAGTAAACACCATGATAGACCCATTGAACACCTAGTTTTCCCTCACATGGCTTATAGAAATGTGGTATCTAGTGGAGATCTGATTATATCGACCTAAGGAATTGTCACTCTGTAAGGGGCCACTGGTAAACTGTAGTGTGTGCAGGGGAACGTGTCCTGGCCTTGCAGACAGCTGAAAGAACCAGAGCTCTTCCACGTGGCAATGAGAAGATGCGGGGTGAGAGGTCATTGGTCATTACCTTCATAGATGTGAAAAGCTTTCCTGCAGAAGAAAGATTACTTGTATTCTCTTTATCTCTAAGACATAAAGCCAGATGACTAGATGGCTGAAGATGAAGTGTGTAACACAGAGACTAACCAGTCCTTTATTCCAGACTCTACAAACATTTGGAAGACTGCAGACTGGGGTTTGACTGCATGACTCAGATGCTCTGTGGGAGCGTTTACTCAGGAAAGGCTCCACAGCAGAGATGAGAGTCACCTGGAACTTTAAGGAATGACGATGCTCCAGTGTCCTAGGAAGTCACTCAAGGGGCAGAAGGAGCAGTGTGGAAACCAGACGAGAGGCTGGAGAAGGGGATGGTTTTGAATATGAGTTTTGTAGTCAGACTCGTGTTTGACTCTAATCTCTGCCCGGTGCTCGCTATGCAACCTTGATGTTGTAGATAGAAAGAGGTCCATGTCCTAATCCCTGGAACCGCGAATATGTTATATCACATAGCAAAGGGGAGTTACGTTCGCTAGATGGCACATAGGGAGATTATTTTGGATGATCCGGGTGGACACAATGCAATCACAAGGGTCCTTCACAGAGGCAGAAGGAGACAAAAGATTGAGTCAGTCAGGGAGGTATCATAATGGAAGCAAGCAGAGAGTGCTATGATGCTGGCTTTGAAGGTAGAGGAGGTGGCCATGAGCCCAGGAATGCTGGCAGCCTCTAGAGAAGAAAAGGGAAAGGGAACAGAATCTTTCCTGGGCCCCTCAGAAAGGGACTCAGCTCCTCCCACACCTTAATCTTTACCATGAGACCATTTTGAACTTCTGACCTCCTGAGCTGTGAAATAATACATTTGTGTTGCTTGAAGCCACTACCTCTGTGGTACTTGTTACAGCATCGATATAAAATTAATCCACTTGGGTCAGTGTGGCCTCTCTGAGTCAGTTTTTTCATGTATAAAGTGGAGATAATAATAATATCTATTTCTAGAATTCTTGCAAGTGAAGTATCTAGTACCCCACTTGACACATTGTGCGTGTTCCGTGAAAAGACAGTCACCATCAATCATTATTATGAAAAACAGGCTCCATGTGTGAGTTTGCCCCCAACATCATAAAATCCTGCAATAGTCATTACTGTCCTCCTACTCATTCTTGTGGCACCTCTTAACACATACTTGTTGTACCTGCATCTGAAAACTTCACCACTGGGATACAGATCCATGGCTATGGGACTCCCTTGAGCCAGTTTCTGGGGCATGATGAAGTGGTCCAGCTGCCCAGTTTGGACCAAGTACTTACTTACCCACTCCTAATATGACCCAGTGCATGGATAGCAGGAAAGCAGGATTTGCTATCATGTACTATGAAGTCGCAGGCTCAGGGGGCATGCCATCGGAGCCCTGGAGGATCACAGCAACTGCCAGCTTTCCTCCCCAGATGGAGAGACCTGGAGGACTATTACTCCACCTCTATTGAGCCGATTCCCTATGTTAGAATCAGTTACTGATAACTAATTTTTGATTTTTTCTTAGTTATAAATATTTTGCATATGAATAACAGAAATCACTAAGCAATAGAGGAATTTCTGATGATTCTTAATTTGGCTTATGAAACTAGAGACTAGAGACTAAATACCATTTGGATTCTGTCTGTATAAATAAATAGAATATAATTTTCTTCTTTTATTCTACATGTACATCCTTCACCATGATTTACGCACCCCACTTAACACAGTAAAAGTGGCACAAATTATATTCAAGAAACCAAAGCAATAAGAAAAGATATTTTCAGAGCAAGAGAGAGACTGAAGAAATAAAGATCAGGATAGAGACAATCCCAAATTTTGAGCCATACGGTTGAAGAAACCACATCAGGCACTTGAGATCATGGGCTGTGGTGCCAGATTGTCTGGGACCTGCCATAGGACTGACATACACCAGTGACATGGACAAGCTACTTATTTATCTTTTCTGTGCCTCAGTTTCTTCATCTGCAAATTAAGGTCAATCATGCCTATTTGGTAGGGTTGTTGAGAGAATGCAATGGGTTCAAGCACGACCTGGCACAAAGCTGTGATTGTGTTAAGAACCTCCACTTCTTCTTTTTTTAAAAAAAAATATATTTTATTGGTTTTTCACAGAGAGGAAGGGAGAGGGATAGAGAGTTAGAAACATCGATGAGAGAGAAACATCGATCAGCTGCCTCCTTCACAGCCCCCACTGGGGATGTGCCCATAACTAAGGTACATGCCCTTGACCAGAATCGAACCTGGGACCCTTCAGTCCGCAGGCCAAAACTCTATCCACTGAGCCAAATCGGTTAGGGCTACAACCTCCACTTCTGAAAAGTTTATTTAAAACATCAACTATCACATCTCCTCAGTACAATATGTGTACTTCCAGTTTTTTCACCACTTTTAGTATTATAAACTCTTACATTTTACCCATCTCTAATTTTTATGCAATTTGTTTAAATGCCTTATCCAAGTGAATTCCCCTTTTGTTCACTTTTCAAAACTATAAATTGAGAAAATTATCAACGGAGAAGATGGCAGCCAACTTGAAACGCTGGGGAAGGGAAACTTCTTCTAAAAAAGGAGCTGCGCTGAGTAAACAGTCCCTGAAGTGGTCCCGAGTGCGTTCCAGATGAGTAATGATTTATGAACAGGAAACCTGGGTCGGCCGGGCTTCAGTGAAACAGCGCGGTGGATGGAAACCAGATGTGGGCCCTTCGGCTCCGAGGCCGCAGCGTGAGCAGCACAAAGAGGCGGTGAGAGGAGGGAAGAGATGGAGGGGGAAGACAGGAGGAGCACATGTGACCGAGGGGACACACAGAGAGAGGACGGTGTGGGAGAGAGCCAGCCAGGCAGGCACTAATGGAAATGAAACACCCTCCAGGGTCCACTCGTAAAACGTTGCATCAGCCAGAAGCCTGGAGCTCGTTGAGAATATACGTTGTGTTTTAACAATTGTTCCCAGGGAAATGAGCTGGGAAAGGTCAGATGTTTCTACTCACGTGGAAGACGGAGGCCATATGTGTGGGAGCGTGTGTGAAGATACACCGTGTGCTTCAAAATGCAATGTAACGAAAAACCTCTTCCCTTCCTATTAAATCTCTGAAGGACCCCGTTTCCTGCCGCTGCAAGGAGACTGCCTTTCAGTGTGATCTGGCAAAGAGAAGGACTTCAGTGCGTCTTCTCCTCCAGGGCCAAGCTGCCTGATACAAAGAAACCAGGATCTGGAACAGGAGTCGGGGACTGTTGCCTGTGGGCCAGTTTTGGTCCAGAGACGGTTTATGTGCAGTCCACCGGTTTTATATCTTTAAAGGGCTGTGGGGAAAAAAGCAAAGAAGATGGTGAAACAGGATTGTGTTTCACCCGCAAAGTCCCACATAGTTGCTATCTCATCCTCTGTAGGAAAGTTGGCTAACTGGGTCTGGGTCTGGAATGTACGCCACGGCAAGGGAAGCTAGTGTGTGTCGTCAGCCAGCGTGATAATGATGGCTACAAATGAAACGGTTCTTAGAAATCCTTTTACAGACCCAGAGAGCGCGGTGGGGTGAAAGCTCGTTTGCTCACCTCATGCTAATGCACTGTGCTTTGTCCTCAAAGCTGGGCCAGGCTGACAGGCAGCACAGGCTGCTGGAGAGGCAGGATGGAGAGGTCCCCTCTGGGGTCGCAGGGAAAGCACACACTGTTCGGGTCTGTGCAGAGCTGTGCCGGCTCCAAGTGCAGAGCTGGCTCTCACCTCTCAAACCTCGTAAACAGGAATGAGCAACGGGGCCCGAACGTCACCAGGGAATGTGCCTTGGACTTTGGACAGACCCGAAGAATAAGGCACACAAAGACAGGCAGTTACCTGATGATATGCTTGCTTAGACGCAAGAGATTCTGACCCGATAATGAAGAGAATAATAGTGTAATAAACAAAAACAACATTAATGGCAACTAAAATTGGTGGGTGTTTATCGTGTTAGGCATTGAGCTAAGCACTTCCCCTAAATTATCACATTTAATTCTCATAATGACCGTGTGAGGCTGAGGGAACAGACTCAGAGGCAAAGTAGCATTTCCAAAGTCAACTAGCCATTCAGAAGCAGAGCTGGGGTCTCAGAACAGATTCTTCCCCACCGCCTTTATTGCTCCTCACCATAGAAAGGCTCATGGTGAAGTGTTGGGACATAAATGTGCAGGATGCAAAGGAACTGAAAATAAATATTTATGATCCATATATTACCTTCCTTTTTCTTAAAAAAAAAAACCCACAATAATAAAACCCTAAGCATTGAGGTGTCCCATAATTTTATTCTAGACATAGCTGAAACTGCATGCACAACTCACAAGTTAATGTGCTATTACCCATGTAGACATAGCTTCAACTGTGTGCAAGGCTCACAAGTTAATGTGCTATTACCCATGTAGACATAGCTGAAACTGTGTACATGGCTCACAAGTTAATGTGCTATTACCGATGTAGACATAGAATACTGTGTACATGGCTCACAAGTTAATGTGCTATTACCCATGTAGACATAGCTGAAACTGTGTGCATGGCTCACAACTTAGTATGTTATTACCCATGTAGACATATCTGAAACTGCCAATCTAGTGAGCTTTCTGGCATTTAGATGGTAGTTGGATGCCTAAATCCTATAATCCAGTGCCCTGTGTGTGGTCTTCTTTGTCTGTAAGATGAGACCTGAGTGATTTCCAAATTGAGGTCAAGGAACTTGGATACGCATTGCCTGGGCTCACCTCCAAGCCCGCCTGTCTTTGAGAAACCCTACCCTGCAGCAGCGGCCGAGCTTCTGACAGAGCTGTGGTCATGGGGGCTCCTCGAGGAAGGTGCCAAGGACTTAGCCACAGTCTTACTGTTTGTTTTTGCTTAAGCTCTCGGTGCCTGAGACCATTCTGGAAGCAAAATGACTTACTTTTTACATTGAACCATTATTAGTGAACGGATATTTAAGTGACCCTGACTGTAAGGCAGCACCCTTTCTCATGTACACTTAGGGCAAGGCTTTTGTTGCCTGGTTCCATTGTTTCAAAGTTACAGTAATTTCATTCTGATGCTGACTGTATGATATTAGAAGATGCAGACAATTTTCTTCAGGCCTCTTGAATTTCCTCTAGAATGGCTTTCCTGGGAACTCTGTCTGGACTTTTCTCATCTTCATCATTAACCTGGCCCATCACTGATGTCCAACTTCACACCCACATTTCCACTCACACCCTGACTCCTGTCCCAGGCCCAGGAAAGTCTCTGGCTTTTGATGCCATAACACCAGATAATAGAATTCGTTGCTTTAAATAGTCTTAATTCACTTTACCCTTTGATTTCTGTGGACAAGGTAAATCGATAGTCATTCTTTGAATATTCTGATTTTCCATTTGAAAAGTATTAATTCCTGAAATGGTAAGAACCTAAATTATTCCAACCTATTAGAATATCAACATTACTCATTAGTCTGTATTTTGAAAGAAAATAATAAAAACAAGATTAGCATCAAGAGTGGCTTCATGTAACAGACAGTTATTGTGTGGCTACTGAAGGGAAGTCGCGTTGCACTAAGGATCCTGTCTCCATGGTGCTCATCTCCATGATGCCAACAATCTTCCAGCTCACCTCCAACCATTCATGCCTGGCCCTGTGTCCTGTGCCCCTCCAGTCAGCGAGAGCTGCCCCACGATGGTGTCACCAATGATTGACAGCACACAAACATTGTAGATATTTTTAAGCTAGGTTGAAACAAACAAATTATTTGCATAACCCCCAATTAAATGAACTAGAAACCCAAATGCAATGAATGCTAGTTAATGGAGGCATTACATAAGCCATCACAAAGGGCTAAATATACTAGTACCTACTGGGGGACTTCCATGTTTTCTAAGCCTTTTGGTAGTAGTTTCCCTCATGCCTCCTGGTAACCTGATCTGGTCAGCAATACAGGAATTATTGGTCTTATTATATGGTGAGGTGGACACATAGCTTTGAGTGGTCCTATGTGGAGATCCTGTTCTATCTGCTATGGTGGTTTAAAAATGAAATGGAGATGAAAAGTCGTTGAAAGAATGACCTAGATTATGTTGCCAAAATAAGAAAGTCTTGGTCATTTGAGTGCACAGATGTAGCTCGTCCAGAGGGAGTTCCTCCTGGCTCGGGCCTGTGGAAGGCCCTCACCCAGAGGCCATGGGTCACCTGGCTCATTAGGACCAATTTTTAAAAATATATATTTTATTGATTTTTTACAGAGAGGAAGGGAGAGGGAGAGTTGGAAACATCGATGAGAGAGAAACATCGATCAGCTGCCTCCTGCACACTTCCCACTGGGGATGTGCCTGCAACAAAGGTACATGCCCTTGACTGGAATCTACCCTGGGACCTTTCAGTCCACAGGTCGACTCTTTATCCACTGAGCCAAACTGGTTAGGGCGTTAGGACCAATTTTTAATCTCAGCCCTTGGTGTGGGTGACGACAAGATCTCCTGCAGAACACAGCTGGGGGCAATTCTCATGGTTTGTATCGGGGCTGCTGAAGACATTTCCCTCTGTGGTTCATTGAGCACTTTAATCCGATACAGGGAGGGAGGAGTGTGTACAGGGTTTTCGTGCCTGTACATGATCAGCTCCCACATGCCTAATACTAATTGTCCAGTGTCCTCTGATAGAGAACATGTATGGAAACCTATGTCAGTTTTTAATTCAAGGGCAGACATTTACATCTAGTCTGTTTGGGCTCACTTTTCTCATCTCCTACTCCATAAGTGAGTGGACCAGAGTGGCGTCTGGAAGCCTGCATTAAACTCTCCCCAGTGCTGGGCTGCTGGTCCTGCCACATGCCCAGCTTCAATGTGAGAGGCCAGGAGAAATACAGACAGGACCCTGTGAAGAGCTTCCTCTGGAGCCACCAGTGAGCGAGGACTATGACGTCTCAGGGACAAAAGCACTTCCTGTTCTCACTTCATGTGAGATCAGGTTCCTGGCTCAGATCACATGAATGAGTCTACAGCCATTTCTGACCAAAGCTGGCACCTGAAGTGAGAGGCTGGTCTTACAGTGCCGCCTCAGGATTCACTGCCCTCATGGTCCCCCTGCCCACACCCCTGGCAGACCTGTGCCTGCCTTCACCTGGCAGCGGCGCAGCTCCCATCAGAGTCCTGAGTCCTTTCCTCTCTTCCTTCTCTGAACCTGGATCCTACAGTTGTCTCTCGCTCCTACACCATCAGCATGTTCTTCTCATCATTCCATCCACAACATGAGCTCTAGTGTCCCGTCCTAAATTAACAAGCAAAAGCAAGGCAATGTGCAGCCAATTTCTTTAATTCCACAAACTTCTCCAGCTACCTGTGGTCTCTTGGCTCTGCTATAAATAACTGCTAGCGTCGGCCTTCTGTGCCCACTGAAGTTGCTCTTTCCCAGATCACCTGTGTCCTCCATGTCCCCAAACTCCATGGATATGACTCTGCTGTCATTTTACCTAAACTGCCATGACTTTTAATGCCCACGACCACCTGAAGACCTCCTCCCTCAGCGGCCGTGATTGCAGTCTTCTGCTTTTCCTCCCATTCACTGCACAGTCCTGCCCCATTAGGCCTGTGTGTGGGTCTCCAGTCTCCTCTCACTCTCCGTGTCAGAGGGATGGAGGATGTGTGCCAATACTGGGGTTCCAGGGGTCTTGGGAGGGTAATGGGGTAGCTGGAACCAGCCCCAGATCTGAGAAGCAGTAAGAAATAAAATGAGAAGTCTCCCCTCAAATCTGAAGTCACAAGTGCCCGGGTGGAGGGGCACGCAGCACTCAACACACACATGAGGATGCGAATGTGATGTATGACATGAAGCAACAGCCCATTCAGTATTTAAATACACTGCAAAGCAACTCTAAGGCAGCGCTGCTGGGTCACATACAAAGCGACATGTAGTAGGCACAGCTCTTTCTATAAAATCATTCTCCCGAAGGTGGGTCACAAATGAACGCAGGCCAGCATTTCGATGATCACTGGGTGTGGCACCACTGGTGGACACAGGCACTGGTCTCCTTTCGCGACCAAGGGAAGAGGAAACCTCTTTCTGAATCTGTGGCTTCCTTGGAGCCTGCCAGGTCCTTTCCCATCTGCGGGACTCCCGCTCCTCCCTGGACCAGCACACACAGAAAGAGGGGCTCACAAGCCTGCGTAGCCTGACCTCTGGGTGAGGGCTGAGCGTGCTCTCTCCCCTCCCAGACTGGACACCGTGGCCTCCCGGGATCTGGCCAGCTGGCACCAGGAGGCTAATTCCTTCCCCACTTGGCAGCAAAGCGCCCAGTATGGAAAAAGAGCCAAACTTCCATTTACAGCTTTGCAGCCAGCCTTTCACAGATGCAGAGGCCAGGGCCAGGCCACTGGAGCTCAGCAGCTCCCGCGCCTGTGTTCACGGGGAGGAACCCCATTCTCCACAGGGAATGCATCCTGTGACCCCCAGTGGACACCCAAAAATCGCAGATGGCACTGAACCCTGTAGGTACTATACCTTTCCTTTCCATACATGCCTATGGTAAAGTCTAATTTATAAATTAGGCACAGGAAGAGATTGAGAATAACTAACAATAAAATAGAACAATTATGCCAACATACTGTCATCAAAGTTATCTAAATGTGACCTCTCACTTTCTCTTCCTGGCAACCTGTCTGATAGCCAGTTGTTCATATGTTTTAAACAGTGAGCAGTTTAAAACATATGAATTGCTTACTTCTGGAATTTTCTATTTAATCCTCTGGGACCATGGAACTGAAACCTCGAAAGGTGAAACTGCGAATAGAGAGGCCACTGCACGTCACCTTGTCAACTATTCCCCCAGGCGGTGCTTCCTCCTGGCTGCATTTACATAATCATTAACTGGGCTTTTTTTTTTTACTTAGCTGTGATTATTTATTAGCCAGGTGGATAAATAGTAATGGCACCCAATGAATCGATGGTTAATGTGTTTAATTATATCCAGCAGAGCGCTTGGGGGACACTGTGTTTGGAAGTTGTCCTCTGATGAAATGAAAGGGCACAGAGAAACAGAGAGGAGCGCAGTCCGGAACAAGGGGTATCTGCAACCCCGTTAGCTCTTGAGACTCGCAGAACCTCGCTGAGCCTCAGTGTTATGTTTACCATGTCGGTAACACATCTTTCAGAGGAGGTTTACAGGAATGAACTAGAACTACATAAAACGTAACTAGATGCTCAGTAAACGCTGGCTGCTTCATTCTTTCCAGCTGGCGCAGGCTTGGGTTCTCTCAGACCCCGGGTCCAGTGCTCCGAGCTTCCTCACCTTTGTTTCCACAGTGATTCTGTGGGGCGGGGCCCATCACTATCCCCTTTCCCAGAGATACTGAGTGACATGGCCACTGAGGGGCTGAGCCAGTATCCAACCCCAGAGCCCCAGCTCTTTGCCTTCTCAGGAGCTCATGCAAACAAGTGGTCTGGTGGGTGAGGGACCCCACAACCAGCCAGAATGACTCAGTTCAAGGGACACAGCAGTCAAATGAGAAAGAGAGACAGGAATGGAGACTGTGCCTGCAGAGGAAGGAAGTCCTGGCCTCTGAGTGCTGGGGAGGATTGGTTCCCGAAGGGCAGAGGGGAGTGGGGACAGGGGTGGCACTGGAGAGGAGAGCCGGGTCTTCACAGAGTCCTGGGACTTGACTAAAGGAGGAGCTTCGGGGTGACTGCTTAGTGAAGAGGTTCCCGCGTTCCTATTCACAGGGCAGTTGGCTGCACCAAAGCTGGATCAGGGTGTCAAGGGTTGTTTCTGATAATAAGAGAGGAGGTCTGGAAACTTCCAGAAGAGGCAAATGCCTTGCCAGACATGACAGCGTCCAAGTTATTTTCTTTGGCAGACAATGCTTTGAAGTTGATCCAAACGCACCATCATCCATTCCTAACGAATCCAAAAAGGGCACCACGTTTGAGCTGGGCAGCCCTAGTGTTCTCTGCAAACCTTTTCCATAGAAACAGACTCTTTACCAAAGAAACTGCCTGAGGTCACTTGGGACAGAAATAGATCCGTTTCACCTTTTTATTTGTTTCTGAATAAAACAACTTGTAGGCGTTTCTGTCCGTTGGTAGAGAATAAGAGACTCTGCCCGTGTGCATGAGAATCAAGTATATAAATTCCCATCACACTTATGGATCTGAAGGATTTTCCAAAAGAAAGTAATTGATCATTTTATTGCAAAACGTAAGGGTTCAGTTTATCGTTGAAGGCCAGACTGAGGGTGGGTGTCAGAAACTAGCTCTTCGTCAGCGAGGGCTGGCTCAGGCGTAAGGCTGCCATCACCCACCACGTTCGTTCTGTCCTGTAGTCCCATTGCTGTTGGGTATCTCCACGAGTGTTTCGAAATAAGCTGTTGTTTTCTTCCTCCTTTTTGTGTGTGAGTGAGGAGTGTAAAATGTCCTCGCTCAGGGAACTCCTTTGATGCATGGGGATGACATTTATTGATGAGAAATGGGTTTGGGGACTGATGATGCATTCAGTGTCCTGCAGGCTAGTAGAACATTTATTTGAATTGAAACAGAGGTGAGATATGGTGTGGGGAGTTGCCAGTACAGATGGTTATAAACACTGTGAGTGTGGCTGAGGTCACTTTAGAGGGAAAACTTGGGAAATAGTAATGCTTATGGAGTAAGGGGAAGAAAGTGAATTTAGAAGGATTTGTCAGAGGGAAGAAAACCACAAGATTGGTGCTCGGAGATCAAGGCCCTAGAGTTTGAAAGAAAAGGGACCCCATCAGCAATGCCAAATACAACAGAAACATCTAACAAGTCCTCCAGCAGAACAGCCCCTGTAGGCTATCTGGCTAGAAGCCAGGGTGCAGGGAGACATGGAAACAACCCATAGATGATTGGACACAGAAGATGTGGCGCATACACACAGGGGAATACTACTCAGCCACAGAAAAGATGAAATGTGCCATTTGTGACAACATGGATGGACCCTGAGGACATCGTGCCAAATAAAATAAACTAGAAAAAGTCAAGAACCACATGATTTCACCCATGTTGTTTTTCTCCTCTTTTTGTTTTGCCGTCAAAACCCGCAGGGTACAAAACCATAAATTCCTTAGTGAGCTAGCCTAGAAGCCACTTGTCCCTTTATCTCCCCATTTCACCTTATATTCACTTTTAATCGTTTTATGGAAAGTGATCCTTAAAGAGCTGACTGTGCAGAGCCCTGGGTAGTCCCTTGTAAAGTGTGGCACCAACAGCAGGATGTGGAGAGGAAACCAACTTGCCAACCCACCGAGCAAGCCACGGGCAGATGAAGACGGGTTTTGGCATCTGATGGGCTTGAGGTTATAACTTATGGCTCCACCACTCCTAGGAAGTGATCCAATCTCTTGGAGACAGGAATTCTTAGCAACGTGTATGAAAATATCTCACATGCAGCAAACCAACTTCTTTTGCCTACCGTCTTTCTCTCCCTGTCCTCCCTCTTTTCCTGACTTTCTCCTCCTTCACTTCTTAAAGAAAACAGAATGAGAAACACTTTTTCTTAGAGAATCCTCAGGCTTCAGAGACTTATCAGAAAATGACATCCCCATGCATCACAGGAGTTCCCCCAGCGAGGTCATTTTACGTCCCCCGCCCCCTTTCCTCAAAGGTCCATGTGGCCATCGAAGCCCGGCCCACATCCTTTTAGCCAAATCCTTGCTGATAGAACCACTCCCACTGAAGGCAACTCAGAGCCATGGTTGTCAGGATCACTGGCCAGAATCATAAAAATGTTCCCAGAAGTCTGCAGTTATTAAACCATATTTTAAAATTTGACCTTACTTTGCCTTTACTTATGTTATTTTTTCCAAGTTGTGACATAAATTATGATTACAGAAATAATAGTTAATCTGAGAGCCTTTTGGTTTTCTGCGAAACTTGGAGTCTGGTGCTTGTTCTCAAGGTGGGATGACTATGATGAAATAAGGCGGCAAATGTGGTACCAGAGCACGGAGCCTGGGGCAGACGCTGTCCCAGCGTTTCCTTTTACAGGCGATGATGATGGGAGGGGGGAAAAAACACAAGTTTGAAATCTTAAAAATCAGCATCAGTGAACAACCTTCAGAATCTGAGTGCTTTTGAGTGGTTTTCATATTCACTTCCTGTGAATTTTCTGTTCTGCTCGCATCCCCTAAGAGCATCATCAGTAGTATGTAAAGGCAGGGCTCTGTCTTAGGGAAGTCCCTATGTGCTTAAAATTAGAGACCACAGTAGCCATTCTGGGCCCAAGAAGAAAGCTGACATGCTGGCACTTGGAGTCCTGATGGTGTGGAGGTCTCAGACTCCCAGGTGAGAGAGCTTCTATCAGGGACATGACGATGCCTCCACTCAACTGGAAGAAGAGACTTGCATGTGGGCATTGTGAGGTCCTGATGCCACTGGACCATAGCCTAAAAGTGTGAGTGTCCTGGCGGGAGCTCTTATTCTGATTATCACTGGTAGATGGGGATGCTGACACCCCTGTGGGGGCTCTAAGGAACAAGCTGGAACCAGGCGATCTTCTGAGTGCCTCTTAATTCTTTCATGTAAGAACTAACTAACATTAAAGTTTAATGAAAAACTAGAGAAGCCAAAGGCAAGGCAGGCTGGCTGAGGACTCATACCCTTTGGAGTGAAGACTTGGGCTCATCTACCACACAGAGAGCCCAGAGCAGCCTCTCCAGAGCTAGTGGGAGAAAGAAGCTGTGGACACCGATAACTTCATGACCAATGACAAAATCAGGACTGAGGTGCTTTGTATGTTTTCTATTTGCTCTTTATGTAAGTACTAGAGGCCCAGTGCATGAAATTTGTGCACGGGAAGAGGAGGGTCCTTCAGCCTGACCTGAACCTTCTCGCAATCCAGGACCTCTCGGGGTATGTCCGACTGCGGGATCAGGCCTAAACCAGCGGTCAGACATCCCTCTCACAATCCGGGACCACTGGCTCCTAACCGCTCACCAGCCTGCCTGCCTGATCACCCCTAACTGCTTGTCTGCCTGCCTGATCGCCCCTAACCACCTCTGCCTCAGCCCACACCATGGCGACTTTATACGGAAGGATGTCTGGAAGGTCGTTCGGCTATCTGGTCTAATTAGCATATTATACTTTTATTATTATAGATTATTATAGATTCTTTCTATGCTGTGTGTGTGTGTGTATGTGTGTGTGAATCCTCACCTGAGAAAATTTTTTTTCATTGCTTTTTCAAAGAGAGTGGAAAGGAGGGAGTGGGAAGAAAGAGAGAGAGAGACAGAGACAGAGACAGAAAGAGATATTGATGTGAAAGAGACACATAGATTGGTTGCCTCCCACACATACCCCAACTAGGCTGGGGATGGAACTTGCAACCCAGGTATTTACCCCTGACCAAGAATTGAACCTGAGACCCTTCTGTCTGTGGGCTGACACTCTAACCATTGAGCACACTGGCCAAGGGTATGTTAATAATTTTTAACACCCTTCCCCATTTTTATTTTATGTACAAGTTGTTGGACATTAATTTGATAACTTATGCAAAAAAAATTTAGACTGTGACTGAATTTGAGAAATGATTAAAATAGCCAACAATCGATGCAAGCTTTGAGATGACATGCCTCCACATTTGGGAGAATGAGACACATAGCTGTATTTCGTAGGAAGAAATATAGCCTTGCTGTGGTTACACAGTAGTTACAGTTGTGCAGAAGGTGCCCATGAAAGCTGAGTAGCCAAAGGAGTGGACTGTGTCAACTATCAATTTGTTGCCTCTCAGTTCCAAATCTACCCTTCCTGGACCCTTTAAATACTTTCCTTTGCTCGTATTTATCACAATATTTGTGAGTAGAACCTCTGGGGAGACATTGCCAGAGGAAGGGACTTTCCTTGGTGGGTCTAGCGTGTCCTCTTGGCAGGCTCCTTTGCTGTGTATGGCTTCCCAGAAACCCAGCTCCTGCAACACATAGGGTTGTCCTGTGTCTTCTGCAGGGACCGCTTCCTGGTGCCTGCTCACGCACTGCTGCAGCCACCATGCCCCCTCTGCACCTCCCTCACGGTGTTTGTGGTTTGACAGTAGTACCTCTACCAGCACACGGTCTCATAACACCTTTCCAGCCAGTCCTAGAGGCTGGTTTCCAGCAAGTTCTACTGGTTCACAGCACAGCAACCACTCTGCATCCAGCGAGACAGGACTGTGCCCTCTCCAACAGACCTGGGCCTTCTCAGCCCTGGTGGGGCCAGGACTTCCCTGAGTGTTGGACATCAGCCCCAAGGACAGAGTGGCCTCTCTGCCTGCCGGCCCCATATTCCTCAAGGGTCTCTTTACTAGCCAATCCCTTGCTACTCCAATCCCATTTTATTTCATCCTTTAAACTCGACTTTCCCTGTCTAAATTGTTATGTGGTTTCTGTCCCCTGCTTGAGTTATAATTGACACAAGACTATAATCTTTTGAGGACAAAAAAAATGAAAGTTTGAAAAGTTTAAAAATCAGTTCTGCTTGAATAGGCAACATGGTTGGTGCTCACAGGGCTGCCATGGAAACATTCCTCATGGGCTCTACTTGTGATTCCTGCGTGTGTTTTGCTCTGCTCTGATCTCCAGACTAGCTTCACAAAATACGATTGAAGGGCTGTCCGAGGCTTTATTTTCCTCAGCATCCATCAGTGGGATGCATAAGATCCCTTCATTTTAGGAACACACAGTGCGCCCACCCCCAGAGCGTGTGCTGCGTAGCGAGCGGTCAGACACCTGGGCCCTCACCATTGACAATGGGGTGTGGAGGATGTGTGCGTGTTTGTAAAATCCTCATGTCTCCTTTTCTGACCTCCAGCTGTAATCTTAAATGAAGAAAAAAGCCCAGGACTTCAAAGGAAAGTTGCCTTTTAATTTCTTGGTGGATGGCAGTTGAGAGCAAAGCCCACACAGCTGTACCGGATATGAACCTAGGAAGTCCCTGCGCTCGTGACATCGGGCCTCTGAGGCTGCCGTGGGACCGCCAGGGTGGGAGCTCCCCTCACGAGCAGACAGGCTGGCACAGACCTGATTTGGATTTCCTGGAGTTTTCTCCCAGGGGAGCTGGCATTACTTTCTACCACCTGCTAAATAAAATATTATCTGTCACTGTTTTGTTTTGGTTTTTTAAGGGAGCTGTGTTGCTTGCTGAATTCATGGGCCTGAACTGCCCCAGGTCCTGTCTGCACCCTCCGATCAGCTCACAGCCCCCTTCTCATCTGCTTTGTGAATCAGAAGCAGAACAATGAATGCATGTACTGTGTCTATTCCTGAGCTGGGGACAGACCGCGTGTGCCAGGCGAGCGAACTGAAACGAGAGGGGACAGCACCTCCGTGGTGATGGCCAGAAAGCTCACATCCACGTGCCTTCTGCAGCCTTGTCATTCTTCCCAGTGCGTCTGGGATTTTTCTGGGGAGGCGAGGGTGTGGTGTGCCGGGAGGAAAATATGAATTTCCCTCCTGGTGAACTCACTGTGCGAACCTGGGGAGCTGTCTGCCTGCTCTGGGCCGTGTCCACACTGGCAATGAGAGGGGCTAGGATTCCTTCGAGCTGGGGAATGGTATTACTTGATGTTTGCTCCCAAATTCCTGGTCAAGAACTCCACCCTGGAAAGACCGTGGCAGCAACAAGCCACGGACTCCTTGCCAATGGTATGAGCAGCTTGTGAGATGTGCGCAATACCACGTTCCCCTACTCCGACCCGCAGGACAAAGATGGCCACGTTTTTAAAGGGCATTATTCCCTGAGGAGGTCTGTGAAAAGCGGAAGGGGCAGTGTGTGATCAAGGCTTTGGAAGTCTACTGGCAGAAGGCTCCGAGTGGGTTGGGATTGGGGACGGAAAAAAGCTGTCCCTCAGGTGTGGGTCCACTGTGAGCGGTGAGGGGGAAAGGGCAGAGGAGAGCCTTGCCATTCCCACGGGGACAAACACAGTTCCCACGGGATTTGAAGAATTTGCTGGGAGACCCTGCTGTGCCTCATTCCTCAACCCCTCAGAGGTCATTGTGGGAGTGAGCCAATCTTCTTAGGAGATGGTGAGATCCCAGCCCTGGGAACCCCTCACAATCTAGCCAGATCCTGCCATTTTTCAAAAAAGAAACAGGTTATGAAACAAGATCATTGGGGAGATGTGTCTCCCAATTCCCAGTCATGTGGGGAGAAGCTGCCCTTCCACCAGCCTCCTCCCCATATTCCTACTCCTTTTCCTCTGCCTCCGGCTATGGCTTTCCACAAGCTCTAGAGCCAGGGGTCCTCAAACTTTTTAAACGGGGGCCAGTTCACTGTCCCTCAGACCATTGGAGGGCCAGACTATAGTTTAAAAAAAACAACAACTATGAACAAATTTCTATGCACACTGCACATGTCTTATTTTAAGCAGGACAGGCAGCAGCGGCAAAAACATCCGGCGGGCCGGATAAATGTCCTTGGCGGGCCGCATGTGGCCTACGGGCCGTAGTTTGAGGATGCCTGGGCCCTAACTCATGGGTTAGGGTTAGGGTTAAGGTTAGGGTTAGAGCTTCAAGCATGTGGCAGGCTCCAGGCCTGTGCTTGGTGCTTGCTGGCTGGGTGATCTAGGGTGCTTGCACTGCCTTCTTGAATCTTAGCTTTATCATTTGCAAAACAGAGATGATGTTAACTTCCTGTAGAGTGTTGTGAATGTTAAATGAAGCGATGCATACAGGACTGAATGGCTGACCTTGGAACATGCTTTCCAACACTATTGATCTCACCACTGTTTATGGAGCATTCACTACAGACCTGATGATACTCACACGTTGGACACTCACCCTCAATATCCTTACATTCTGATGACACAATTCATAAAGCAAAGGTACACAAGCTCCCTACATGACTGCATAACTTCCAGTGGTTTTTTGCAGAGGCAATGATTTCAGAACTGGTTCTAGAACTGAAATTCTAGATAACAGGGTGCTCCAATCCTCAGTATATATTTGTGGCTGTATGGGCTCATCTCCTGATCAAGACATGTCTGGGCTTACCTGATGATGAATAACATGGAACCATCAGGCTAGAGTAGAGGTTTTCAGATCTCTGAGGTTTGCATGCTCCTCACACTTAGAGTTTACCATAGAAGAATCTGCTATTTGGAAATGTTTGAATGTTTACAGATACAAACTAACCATTTAAGGTCAATTTAGATTCAAACTGAATCTGAGGTTGTTGTTTTTTAATTAAAAAAATAATATATTTTTATTGGTTTCAGAGATGAAGGGAGAGGGAGAGAGAGAGAGAGAGAAACATCAACAATGAGAGAGAATCATTGATTGACTGCTTCCTGCATGCCCCCTACTGGGGATCGAGCCCACAACACAGGCATATACCCTCAACCAGAATCAAACCCAGGAACCTTTGGTCCGCAGGCTGACACTCTATCCACTGAGCCAAACTGGCTAGGGCTGAATCTAAGGTTTTTATCTGGCATTTCTTGTGCAAGAAGTTGCTGGCCTGTGAAAAGAAAGGTCTCTGCCCAGTTAACAAAAGAGACACAGCAACCAGAACACCAAGGCAGCACAGCCTGCTGGGAAAGTGAGTGGCAGGCTCCACCCACTCCTGCCTGGGCTCCTAGGGGCTCAGGCCATAGGCAGGACTCCAGGATAAAGCACCAAATGTGCTTAGTCTTTCCATTTTAAAAGAATAGACTCAACAATGCACTTGGTTTGACACTTTTGGGAAGAAAAAAGCCAGCACGTCTTATTTGGTGTTTGTGCCTTTGAACCAAGAGCTAATATCTGGCTGTGGTGATTCTTGAGCATCTTTTTTTGTAAAAATGACATGGCAACTCCCACCTAAACCCATACCATTTATACATTATTAATCACTGACCAAGTCACGGCATTCGGTTAAAAACAGCAGTGAACGTAATGGTGGATACCTTGGAAACAAACAAACAAGACATCCATTTTTTTAAAAAAAGGTAATGGAATAAACGGTTTCTAGGACATTTAGTGTTTTAGAAGCAGAGTGCTTGACATTTAGGTTAATGACAATCAGCAAGTTATTCAAATTACTGTTTGGAATGGTTTATGTCCAGAGAGCTCCTCTCATTGGACTGAGGCTATTTCTGGTGTGCATTTCCAGTGCAGCAGGCTCAGGGGCAATGGACTCTCCTCTGTGGTCTGTGCTCAGGGAGTCTGGGTAGTGCTGTGGGTTTTATTTCCTAGAAGAAACGCCCTGAGGAGTCCTTCTGTGTGCCCATTCCCATGGAGATATGTTTTCTTTAACTGTTTTGTCATTCCAATTTGTAATTGGGGAAAATAAGGAAATTTGAATTATTATTTATAAGTTGGTTGCTTAGATTTTAGTTTGATTATTTTAAGTGATGATGTACATGACCAGTAGACTCCCATGATGGAGTTTGTCCAGAGAATGGAGGTAGTGAAGGATCCTAACTAATGTTGTGGGTCACCGAACAAGTAGCAAGTGTGTTCTGTGGTTTGTCATTAAGTTCTCACAGTAGCCGTGAGACATGGCTCCCCAACCTTTCTCACAAGTTGCCCCAGGGCCCCTAGGACAAGAGAAACACCAAACCATTACCTGTTGTTGGGTCCACGCCACTTGGCACCGTCCACCGAGGGTTCACTAGAGTCCTTGTATATCTGACAGACATCTCCATGATTCCTTGAGAATCTGAAGTGTCCCTTGGTGCCTTTGTGAGTTTGCAGTGACATCCTTGGCACATACTTTGGGTACCAAGGCCTCATGAGGTTAGTCCTCTTCATATGTCAGGTTTACAGATGGGAAAACTGAGTTTGAGCTGAGATTACAGCGGTGAAGAAGTGGTGGGAAAGGAGAGCAGCTGGGGTGGCTGATACTTTTAGGCTCTGCTTCTACTGTGGGAACAGTGTCAGGATTCCAAAGTCTGAATGGCATCAGGAGAAAGGAGAATTTGGGATGGACATCCAGGGCATCTGAGGCAAAAGATGATCCAGAACTAACTCATTTGTCATTCATTCATTCATTCATTCATTCATTCACTTCATTCATTCATTCGTTCACTCAAAAATCACATGTTGCTGGTCGCTGGGCTGTGTCCCACGGAACTCAATATCCACTGGGAAAAGGAGAGATCTGAGAAGTGACAAGAGCTGTCTTGGGGGTTCTTTGGGTATGGGGTACAGGGTCGGAGGGTCTATGCCAGGCTCTGGTTTGGAGGCAGAGGCACAGGCAGGGTTACCAGCAGCAAGGATAGGACTAGTTAGTGAGAGCAAAGCCAGGAAAGAATAGACCAGCTTCTGGAAATGGGTGCAGTCCTGTCAAGACTCTGCTTGTGCCCACCTGACCCACTTCCATAGTCCTACCTCCTGCAGGCTGTTATGCTTACAGGGCTTATTAACTTTGAACTTGCATGATATGCCGTCTCTAAGATATATAAGCTTCCTTTTGTTTCATGGCAGTGAAACTCACACTTGGCTCCACACTAAATTTTAAAATAGAAATTCGGTGCCTTAGCAATGTTGACTGATGTTGGCATGTGTGTTATTCCTCTCGAAAACCAGTAAGTCATATTCAACCCCACCCTTTGATCAAACACTGCGTGACTTCTCCGTAGGGCCAGCTTACTTTCCCCTGGGAGCCATACTTTGCAAACGCCACCATTCAGCAAGAATTTCTGCCCACATGTGTGTTTGGGGACTCAGAGCGTCACTTCTTCAGCCAGGCTCAGTCTGGTGGGGAAGCCATGGACCTGCAGCTTAGGATCTGTGACAATGTTTTGAGTCTGGTTTCTTTCACTTAACATAATGTATTTGAGATCCATCCATGTTGTATTGTGTAACAACAACTCGTTTTTAAATAATGGACTTTACTCAACAGAACAGCTTCATATTTACAAAAAATTGCACATAAAGTTCCCATACCCCCAACACCTCATTAGTTTCTTATACTACTATCATCTTACAGTACTGTGGTGGATTTTTATAATTAATAAACTGATATTGGTACATTATAAAGTCTATACCTTTTTCAGATTTCCTTTGTTTTTTGTTTGTTTTTATACCTAATACCCTTTTCCTGTTCTAGGAGCACATCCAGGTGCCATTACACTTAATTATCACATCTCTTGGCAGCAGTAGTGTCTTAGATGTTCCTGGTTTTTGGTGACCTTGACAGTTTTGAGGAGTCCTGGGTAGGTGTCCTGAAAGATGGTACACTATTGGAATTCATCTGATGTTTTCTTATAATAAGACTGGGATTTTTGGGTTAAGACCACCGAAGGAGAGGGGCCATTCTCATCACTTCATATCAAGAATACATACTATCAGTGTGACTTATGACTGCTGATGACTTTGATCACCGGGCTGAAGAATATCCACAGTAGAACTATTTTTTGTCCCTGCACATTCTTTCTTGTGGAAGATCACGATGTGCAGCCCAGACTTAAGGAGTCGGGATTCACGTCCACCTCCCAGAAGGCAGGATATCTTCATAAATTATTTGAAGTTATTTTACAGGGGAGATTCGTCTCGCTTCTAACCCATTTATTAATTGTCCAGTTTATATCACGGTGAATCACGGGTATGTATTTTATACTTTGGGCCATAACACAGTTGTTCCAGCCCTTTCGCTTGGCTTCTGAGCCCCTTCGATACACACCCGTCGGTGTGGTTTCCCTCCATGTCTGATCACTTCCTTATTTCTGGCAAAGTAAGATACTCAGGCTTATCTTGTTCATTTCCTGCCTGCCCGAGAGCCAGCCATTTCTCCAAGGAGTCCTGGAGTCCTGGTTCTTTTTGTGTGTGTGGAAAATGGTCTCATAAACTAAGACCTGATAACTATGGTAGCTGTGCTTGTTGCTTCTGGCTGTCATGCCTTTTAGGCCCTCTCAGTCAACAGAGAAAAAAAGTACACATGTGTATGATAACCTGTGTATACATACACACCAGTAAATAATTCTGTATGTTAACATTTTTATCTATATTAAACTAAACACGAGTCTCCATACTGATGTCTCCAACGCAAATCTGTTCCCACATGAATCATTGCCACCTCCATTCCCTGTTTATCTGTGAATTCCTTCTCCAACATGAGAACCCTGGTTCCCACCATTTGCTATCTGTCCAGTTCATTGTTGATGTGAAGCTGTATCCTTGGGAAGCAGCTTTATCTACTAGAGCACAGTACTTACATTCAGATTCCTTTGCCCTCAGTGTCATTCAGGGGTAGGGTTGGAGGCCTTTCATGGGCCCAGTCCTGTGAGTTCACTCTCACCTGGCTTATCTACACTGCTACCACCAATGACTGTCTAGACTGTCAGCAGCAGGACTCGATGCTTTGCCCTCCATCTAGTACTCTCCCCACGGGACAAGATCCAGGCACCTGCAGGTCTTGGCTCCATCATATCCTGCACCTGGAAAGGCAGTGATTCATCTTTGCTGAGATGAACACCTGGTCTGGATATAGTTTTCCTCCCCCACATAGGATTCCTTTGACAACTGCATACAAGTCCTTTGACATACAATTTCACAAAACATTGCTTCAGACCAAGTAGCACAATACCATGTCACATCTTTATTTGGTTCAACAGATGAGAGGCGCAGGTCTTGTGTTTTGTGGGAGGTGTCATGCCCAGGTTGTAACATATGGACTAAGCTCACAGTTGGTGCATGGTCCCCATTAGCTATAACATACAGATGTGGTCAGCAAGGGGTGAAAGTGGGGTGGCCTCTCACACTGTCACCCCCAGTGACCCACTGAGGGATTTGCACTTCCCACTCTCAGGCTCTGCTGGAAAATAGGCCATAATTTGCAGACCGGGAACTTACTTCCCCAGGGACACAGAGTTCACTGACTCAGAGCTGTAAGTACTGTGTGTTCATTTTGGACCAGTCATGCCAACTGGTCAGCAAGCAAGTAAGGAGGGGTCACTGACTCTTGTCAACAGGAGCCAGGGTGGCTCCTGGAAGAGAAGGGCCTCTGGAGCTCACAGGACTTACTGGAACCTTTCCTGGTGCTGTTAAGCCAGTGATGTCAGTAATAGGCAATTGCAGCCACTATGTCCTGCCAGAGGCAAGGGAGCCAGGTGCTCACACCCTTCAGAGGTGAAGGTCTAGGCTGTCTGATCAGGCAACCAACCTAGACCAGCTGAAATGTTAGGTAAAGGAGAGGGGGATGTGGGAAGGATGATGAAGGAGGGAGGTGATGAAGGCCTCTGGGTCAACTGCAACAGTGGGACAGTACCTGGCTCCATGAACGTGTCTGTTGAGTCTTAAGAACTTGATCTTGGTTGGGTTGGATGTAATGTAGGGCACGAGTGTATCTGAGGAATAAAAGGGGTTCGTGTCTCAGATGCCTCCAGGCCCCTCCTACAGATTCCAGCTGTGACTGTGGTGGGCAGCTCTGTGGGGCTTCTACTCACATTTTGCAGACATCTTTGGCTTCCAGCATGAGCCACATCCTTCACTTTCTGCCTTGGAGTTTCTCCAGCGCTGCAGATGTGGCTGGTTCCCATGTGGCACACATACGAAGGCAGCCTAGAAGCATAGGAGTGGTAATATACTCCCTTGGGGATGCCCACTGTGGCATGGGGGTTGATAAACAAATGATTTATTTTTTCACCCTTGAGGGTTCAATTCTAAAGGGCATTCTGTGTGCTAAGGTCCAGGATGGGCTGAGCCCCAATTGCCCACAGCAGTGACCTCTAAAATGAGCTCCACGTCTACTTGACTTATTCTCTTCCTGGTCTTTCACTCTATTCTCTGAGATCTCATTTCACATAAAATTTTTGCACAGAAGTTCCAAGTCAAACTCTGCCTCAGGGGAGAGTGTTGGGAGGAAGCTGGGCTCGGCACTCTTTCTTGGGGTGGGCTCACAGCTCAAGTCAGTCAATGGGACAGGTAAGACAGAAGCAGTGGGGAAGCTGAGGTCAGGATGTGGTGGACTAACGGGACAGGCACGGTGAAAGCTCTGCAACTTCTGCTCACTTTCCTCCCATGTGTCCTTCTGACACAGTCTCTTTCTCCTGAGCTCTTGGTGTGCTCTGACACATCCATACGGCACATTCATGACTGAACCAAATGTATTATCTTCTGAATCCATCTCTCTTCTTAAGTCTCCCTTGCTGTTGAAACTGTCACATTCTGTTTGCCTCACGATGTTGGAGGTTTCCTTGATTGCTCCTCTCACTTTCCCACAGTCAATTTTCAACTCCATTTAAAGGTCTGTCCACCTTACCCCTCCCTTCAGCTCCATTTGCACTTGCCCCAGTCCAGGCCTCCCTCCCATTTCCAGATGTTAACAACTGTTTCAGAATCTGAGTGCTCGCCTGTGGTATCCACCATGTCACTCTTGTCACTGCTATTACCTACATGTTGGTTATAATACATCTCATTTATCCATTCAACAAATATTTACTGATTTCTCATTTTTTTCAGCAGCAGTGAAAAGAGACAAATTCCTTGGCTTCGTTTTCTAGAATGTTCACGAGCTGACTCATATTTGTTTCTTTGGCATCATTTCCAACCTTTGTATCATCTATCACAGCTCCTCTGAGCTGCATGGTGACAGCTGTGCCTTCTCAGCCATGTTGTCTTAAATAAGGATCTTTGACCCAAAGTGAGAGAGAAGAAAGGTGTTTCTGAAGCACTATTATTCCTTAGCCATCAAATAAAAGGTTTCTATGACAACCTAACTGCCTGGCCATGAAGAAAACTGATTTTGGCTAAGATGGAGGGTGGCAATCTAAACAAGAGGGTCACCAGAGGAACGGCTGAGCAAGACGTCCTTAGTTCTCCAGACAGTGAGTGACACTGGCTCTGAGGTGGGCAGGAAGTTCCCTCATGGTGAGGCTCTGCCTGTCCAAACCCCCAGGCAAGGCATCAGCCTGGACTCACACCTTGATGCTCACTCAGTATGTATATCTCTGAGGGATGTGGATGCTGGTCCTGCTGCAGTCTGACCCACCATCTTGCTCCACCAGTGACCAGACTTGGGCCACCACATCCTGGCTCTACTCTTCACTTGGATGGGACTTTGGTCCTTCGCTCATGCTCCCTAGTGCCTGGCCACACAACCTACTAACTCTTTTTTTTTTGTTGTTGTTCTTGATTTTCTCAATGTATAAGATGATAGCCAGGTGAGCCCACCCAAAATGGATCCTGAAATGACAGCCTCGGAGTCCAACAGGAAATTGGAAATCAGTGGGTCCCTTGTGGGAGGAGAAGTGTTTTCCTGCTGATCTAGTGGGTGCAGAGTAAGAGCTGTGGGGAGCCAGAGCTGGTGGGACAGGAACAGCTGGGAGAGACAGCAACATGAAGAGTTGAGGAATGTCCAGGCTGCAGGAGACTCCAGGGCATATCATATGGCCAAGGTCAGAGCTGGAAGCTATGTAGATCTTGGCCAGGATAGTTTACCATACCTGACTGCTGAATGATCTAGGTACTACCTATGAGGCTGAGGCATTGTGGGGACAGACAGAGCAACAGGTGGGGGACTAGAAGCTTGAGTTTTCAAGTGACCTTATTAGCAATAAGTCCAGTCACTTGTGGGTTCGTCCTGTAGTTGGCAGTCAACTGGCTATCCAAGAATCTTTGGGTTTCTTTGGAGGCAGCACTTCTTCCACATGGGACCTATTCACTTGTGTGCATACCAGACCTCACTGTTCATTATGTTGGTGTTTAGAACTTCTCTGCCTCCCCTTCGTGAGTTTGATGCTTTAGCTATTTTCCAATTTTGTGAGCCACTCTGTCTGATAAATGTCTTTCTGGATTGAGCTAGTCAGTCCATTTCTGTTGCTTGTAACCAAAGAATTCAAAATGTTGCAGATCCTTTGTGCCTCCAAACTCCGTGACTTCAAGCATCCGGAGGAAGAGGCCTAACTAGGAGGCACTCTGACTCTCTGTGGCCCATCCCAAATTGTACCCAAGGGCCAGGTGCTCCGGTGACACTCCTGCTCCAGTGACCTTTATGGATAAGACTATAGTCATCAGAGGAGTGGGCCAGGTGCTTTAAACTCAATTCTGGTATCTTCAGAGGGTGGCGGGAGGTGGGGGGGTTGCCTCTCTGCTGCTTAATCAGAATTACTCCTCCTGGACCTGTTTTATATATTTTCTTTATAAAATTTTATTTCAAAAATTGCATTTCCTTGTGAAAAAAAGAGTTTGAAAGTCAGAGCTCTGACAGTTTTTCCAGATGGAAACTCCCTGGACGTCTGGTTCTACTTTGTCATGATCACTGGCTATCCCAGCCGATGACTCCCCATGGGCAAAATGTGTGTAGGCATGGAAGCTGTTTCCTGGAGAATCTGAGACAAAAGCCGCCATACCGACTCTCTACCACGGTGTGTTTAAGTGTGACTCAACTAATGGATGAAGTTAATGAAGTTAAAATGTGTGCAAAGCTATTGCCAAGGGAGCCCATGAAAAGAAGTCGCTTCTAGGAGGACACTCAGAGCCAGCTCGGGGGAGCCCCACACCCCAAGGATTCTGGGTGATATGTGTGACCCAGGACAAGGCATATGTGTCCGAATGCCCTACCTCCCGCCAGTGGCAGCAGCACAGTGGGCTGCCTCCATCACAGTGGCTACAGTATTGGCTTGAGCTCCTCAGGGAAAGGAGCCCCAGACAAACCCTATGCTTTAGCACTGACACTGGGAAGTGCTGCCAAGGACAAACTACAGGATGGGCAAAGTGCTTCAGCAGAGGAGAGGCAGCCAGTGTTAGATGTGTGGTTAAGCTCATGTGCTATAGGAGACCGGGTGCTCCACACCATGAAACTTCCAAGAGGCCACATGAAATATGAGCGGGAGTCAATGTCAGGTTGTGGGCAGGATGGAACATCTATGTACTGGATCCCGCCTCTCACTGTCCAGGTGGGCAGTTGACTACTAATACTACTGGTTCAGGCTGAAAGTTTGTGTCCCTCCCAAATTCCTATGTTGAATCCTAATCCCCAAAGTGATAGTATTTAGAGGTGGGGTCTTTGGGGGGTGACCAGATCATGTGGGCAGAACCCTCATGAACAGGATCACTGTCCTTATAAATGAGACCCCAGCTCTAGCTGGTTGGGCTCAGTGGATGGAGCTTTGGCCTGCAGATTGAAGGGTCCCGGGTTCAATCTGGTCTGAGATGCATACCTCGGTGCAGGCTCAATCCCCAGCCCTGGTCAGGGCGCGTGTGGGAAGCAACCAACCGATGTGTCTCTTTTACATCGTTGTTTCTCTCTGTCTCTCCCTCTCCCTAAAAATCAATTAAAAAACACACACATATAAGGAAAGTCTGAGAAACTGACACAGTCAAGCATAAGACATGGCGACTGAATGCAGCGTGGTGTCTGGGATGGGCTCCTGAACAGAAAAAGACATCAGGTGACACCTAAGGACATCTGTATACAGTGTGGACTTTTGTTTAGTACTCACGTTTTAGTGTTGGCTCCTTAGTTGTCACAAATGTACCACATGCAAGATGTTAATAATGAAGGCAAATGGGTATGGAGTGCATGAGAACTCTCTGTACTATTAATGTTTCTATAAACCTGGAAGTGTTCTGCAATAAAAAAGCTTATTTAAAAAGACCCACCGAAATACCTTTTGCCTTTCCCACTACTTTGACATTCTCCCTGATGAGTAAAAACAACCTGCCAACACTTCTGCAGGAATTTTAGCTATGACGTCAAACTCTACATCGTTGCCCGCCGTGCAGATGGGCATTTTACTCAGTCTTGATCCTTGAGGGCTGTCCTTTGAATATTCCAAATGGCAAAGTGAGAATTACACCTACAGCATGCTAGCATTCCAAAGTACTTCGAAGAACACTGTGTAAGTGTTTGAGTTGTGAGCTGAATGAATCTCTTTTTTCCCCTCATAGAACATCATATTTACTTGAAAGAAAAACTGATGAACTATGGTTATTTGGACAGAGCTATTTCACAGAGTATTGCTGACAATGAAGTGAGCCTATCACTTTGAGGAAAACATTTATAGCATTTGTAGCCAGTGATAAAATTCAAACTTTCACACATTAAAAATTTACACAATGGTGATGAACTCAAGTGGTACCTCAGAGCCCTGGATCTCTGTAGATAGGCACATTTTCTTGTAGAATGCATTTTCAGCTTCCTCACATTCTATGCTTTTGAATAAATAAATATTATCACATTATTAATATATGAATGTATTTTTGAAGCTACCATTTACATGTGAAGTGCTTCTTTCCCTGCTCTACAAGTCTGAGTGGTCTATTCCTGGGTTTGGTGAGTGTTGATGATAATTCCACTGCAGGGCAGAGGGTGAAGGGACGGTGGCTGTTCTAGTCATCTTGAAGGTCTGAATATTGTCAATGTCCCTGCCAACCTGGGAGGCGGGGCTGCGGAATTTGACTGTCTATATGGGAGATGCTATACGGGCACAGTGATCCATGGAAAAATGAAGGTTTTCTCAAGCAGAGCCTGAAAAGGGGACTCATGTGAAAGGCGTTTATTGAGGCAGCACTGTCAGTGGCGAGGCAGTGAGGGCAGCAGCACAAGGCAGGGGAAGGGCAGAGCAAGGATGTGGTCTTGGCTGGAGCTTGGCTTCTGCTACTCCCATAGGGAATGCTGGAATGTGAATCAGAACCACACCAGAGTTGGTCCCATTGTGGGCAAGGGGTTTGGCTTTTTGTCATACTCAGGGATGGGCCTCTGCCTGTCTTGTGTATGGGTGTAAGCTTCCGGGCCAGGAAACTGTCATTGTCCCAAGGACACTTCTCTGGAAAAGGGCAGCAATGAGTCCTTAGCAGCCAACATCACAGCAGCTGGAGGCTGGTGCCCAGACATCTGGCCAGGACATAAGGGAGTCACCACAAGGTTTCAGTAGATCCCTATTTGCTCTGAATCTAGGTCCATCTCAGATGCCAGGGTGACCAGGGTGGCCCACATATGGCATGCTAGACCAGTCACACTTTCTTCCTGGGTATTTCCAGCCTAGACTTGATGAGGGCCTGGCAGCAATTCAAGAATGAGCCAGGTCTCGGAGCTTTGTCATGACACAACCCTTAGGATCCCGAGTTCTTTTTGACACTTGCACTTTAATCATCTTGGAAAAGTTGGTGTTCAATGTGTGCCTACATGCATGGTGTACAGATGGACATGTGAGCAAGGCACAGGACATACAAATAGACGTCTTTCAGTCAATTCCAAAAGTTGGCACAACTCTAGAGAGCTCTTCCATCCTGTTTTGGCTGGCGACATGTGGCCACGCATCTTACTGCTGAATGCATTTATTGGTTTTGATATTGTTGCCTATATATTTTTTATATTTGGACCACACAAAGACCATTAAGGCTAACAATAGGACCAGAGAGTAAAAGGGATGGATGTGGAACAAATCCCCTAACATAATTCTCTATAAGTAAGGTGATCTAGAAGGAGGGAAGTTTTAGGTGGAGGCTATAAGAAAAGCCCTTTGAATAAGGTGATCAGATTTTAACATTGGTAAAGCTGGACACCATTGACCAGGGGGATTCTTTTTTTTATTATTTAAAATATTACAAAGAGTAGTACATATGTCTCTTTTTCCTCCCTTGACCTTCCCCCGTCCTCCCCTACTCTGACCCGGGGAGGTTCTTGATTAAAAATTTGGTCTATATGGATCAACAAAAATTTTCATAGAACGCAAAAATAGTATTATAATATATATTTTTAAATTTCAACATAAGTACAATTTACAAATATAATAAATAAAAATTATGTATAGTATTATTTTATTCTTTGGCATATTTCTCATTTGAGTGAATTTTTTTAGTAGATTGCTGTCGTTGTTTAAAAGGTCATGACATTTTTCACAAGAATTTGTTAAATTATATTTCACACATAAAATGGCTTTCAAAGTCTCAACACTTAATTGTGATTTTTCTGATGTCCACACTTTATTTACTGTAGAAAAAACGCGTTCAGTCACAGCATTAGTTCCTGGTAAGGATAGCGCGTTTTAATTTTAATTTTAATCCTATATTTCTTTCTAAATAATAACAATACTAATTTGTATTATTTTTCCTCTGAATTTGCCGTAACGTAAGTTGTAAATGTCACTTTCAAGGCCGGCACTAGACTTTTTGCCGCCACTATAAAATATAAATAATACGAGTACTGTCTGCTAAATTCAAGAAAATTTATGTATTTATGAAATAAATAAATAACTTACCTAAATTATCTGAATAGTTGATTTGTAATGACATCACTTGTTTAACTAGCTTACTAGCACGCAGTACGATGTGTATCGTCTGAGAGACAGTTATAAAATGTTTTCGTCATTGCCAATCCCCAAAAATGCCATTGTTCATTAAGTCCAAACAATGGTGGTCGAGTTCTAACAACTGATCAACAATGCGAACTTAGATAAGCAGTTCTCGATAATCAGTTCTCAACAATTATTTGTCATTATTAAAGTTTAACGTTATAAAATGAACAAAAATAATATAAAACTCATATCCTGGCTAAATAGCCACATGGCCGCCGAAAACCGTATATTCCCTTCCCGTTCTCCTGCCGTTCCCTAGCTTGTCGTGCATTCTTTCCAAAAATCGGGACTTTTTAAAACTCCACGGGACACAGGACAAATTGTTAAAAATTGGGACTGTCCCGCCAATTTTGGTCACCTTACCTTTGAGTACTCTGAGGCAGTGAGGGCAGCAACACAAGGCAGGGAGAAGGGCTTTTTTGCGTGCCTGTCTGAGCACAGGAAAGCATTTCTTGGGAGTGTGCTGGTGACATCAGCCCATGTTCAAACACGGAGATCCACCCCGTTGTTGCTTCCCTTTCTAATAGATAAGTTGAGAGCAGACTTCACTCACACGTCTGGGCACATCTGGACCGTACACGACTGGGCAGAGAGGTGTACAATTGATGTGCTCCAACTTCACCCTATCTCTCAGACTGTTGAGTTTTAGGGAAACTGAGGAATCAGTAGGATATGGTAGCTGCGAGAGCAATTTGTGCTCTAATCAGAACCAAGTCCCCAAGGAGACTGCAGGCACTCAGGGTTGAGAATCATAGCACTGGGATTTATTGTTTTGGTGAAACCGCCCTGACCATGAATGAACTTTGCCTGCGAGGTTACTTTATAACAGATTTTTATTGTCTAGAGAATAACTGCACATTGATGTTTAATCAATAGGTAGTGAAGCCAATCAGTTTTTCATGAGACAAAAATGCTATGATGGTAACCTTCTGTCTTTGTAGTCTGTTATTTTTCTTTACTCAATGAGACACAAAAAATATTTTCTCCATGAGCAAAATGCTCATTTCCCAAGTGCATTTTCAACAAGAAATATGTCATTGAGGTTCCTTCCCCCTTTTGAACCACCTGCATCCATAACTCATCGGCCACACGAACGGAGGGAAAGTGCGACATTCAGTAGGGTGTTTTGTTAAGAGATGATGACAAGCACCCAAGATGCCAATTTCAGTACTAAACAGAAAAAGATGTGTCTTCTAAAATAAACAATATAAATTCGACTAGATACAAAGCTTCAACTGGATAGAATTAGAAAAATTAACCTTTACATCTAACATTTATTTAGCTCTGTGCTAAGCACCTTACATGGGTTAATGCAATTAATCTCTACAAAATACCTAGAGTCAGACACTCTTGTTCTTCTCATTTTCAAAATGGAGAATTGAGGCCACCCAAGTAGGAAGCAGCAGAACTGGGTTTTAAACTCAGGTAAGTTGAGTCCAGCACTAGCAGGTTGAGTCCAGCACCCAGGTAGGTGGACTCCTGAAGGTGGGCATTGACCCCTATGGAAGAGGAAGGGAGCTGGGCCTGGTTTTCAGCCAGACTGACCTTCTCTCCTGGGACTCAGCTTCATAGAACAGAGCCTAGGAATCAGAACAAAGTCACACCCTTCTCTTCCATAAACATGGTGAGGGAAAAGATGGGTCCTCTCCTCCTGAACAGAAGGTGGGGTATTCTGGTGGGGAAGGGTGGGCTCATCACTCCCCACCTAACAAGAAGCCTGGTTGAGAGGATGCACAGCTTAGGGGAAGAACACTATGGGGGTTGGGAATGGACATGGGCCCACACCCACACTCCACCCTACTCCAGCTGTGTGACCCGGGGAAAAGCTTGATCTTTCCCTGATGAAGATTTTCTTCATCACCCATGAGACGTTGGTGGACAAAAACAGATGCAGATGTAAGTATGGGTTCAACTTGTGGAGACTCATCTAAGTCACATGATAGAGCCGGCATCCTTATCAATTGGGAGGGAAGGATTGCACAACATGCAGTCCTGGGCAAGTGACAATTCAGATAGGATTTCTACCTTATGTCAAACCACAGCAGATTCTAAGCGGAATAGAGAGCGCCATGTAAAAATAATTTCCTTAAGAAACAAGAATTACAAGCAAATGGTAATTTCAAAATAGGAAGGGACTTTATGTATAAAAGCAGCAGAAGAAATCACGAAGGGAAAGATTTGTAGTGAAACCTAAGTTTGACATTCTAAAAACAGGGAAATATTGAACAGGAACAATAGAATCATTTGCTAATCATTCAAATTCTTATTAAATTGACAGTTTGTTAAGGAAATTAATCATTTAATATTACATGTTTCAAAGATTTTTCCTTAATATATCATCAATGATGCAAAGTGCTTAAGCGGAGTTTCCTTTATAACTGCTCTTTTTTGCTAAATAACAATTTTATATATTTAATCAATTTCTTTTCCTTTATACTTTTTTTTTTGTTTTGAAATCACTTTACTAATATTATTAATGATTTCATTCAAAATAATTCCTCATTGTTTTTTGATTTTATATTTTGTTTTTAAATATTTTATCCATCTGGAATTTATTTTAATATTAAGAATGGTCCAAGATCCAGCTTTTTTTTTTTTTTACAAATGTCCTCAAAAATGTTTGTTGAATAATTTATTTTCCCTACTGATTTCAAATGACATTTTTATCATAAATTATATTCTCATATGCTTATTTGTATTCTTGACTCACCTATTCCATTGATCTGTCTTCTAGTCAAGTTCAGTTGTAACTTTCATTGTTACTTTACAATGCATTTGAGTATCTGACAGGGTGAGTCTGATTACTCTCCTTTCTCCCTAACCCTAAACTTTTCTTAGCTCTTTCCCTCGTTTGTTCTTTTTGTCATGCTAGCCTGCTAAATTCCCATTGAGATTTTATTGCATCACTTTGAACTTATGGATATATTTAGAGATCATTAATATTCATATAGGTTTTTTTTTTTTATAAAAACACAGCATGCATGTTATTTTACACTTTCCTTTAAAACTATTTTTAAAGACTTAAAACATGCACACAAGTTAAAAGTAAAACACCACTATAATATTTACAGTGAGATAACAGCCCTTACTGTCATTACATGTGTCCTGTTCAGTAGTATTTATTCTGCCAAACCTATTGTCTTATTACTGTGGCAGATGAGGAGTGAACTATTTCAATAGAAGCAGAGAAAACATTTTTAAAAATTCAGCACCCATCCATGCGTAGAAAAACACACATCAAAAAACTCAGACAATTAAGACTAGAAGTGGACTTTCTCAATCTATATAGAGGATCTAAAAAACAAAAAAATCTATAAGTTAGTCAGGCTGAC
Source organism: Murina feae (assembly GCA_004026665.1). NCBI lineage: Eukaryota > Metazoa > Chordata > Mammalia > Chiroptera > Vespertilionidae > Murina > Murina feae. The sequence continues at coordinate 75,246 of PVJC01001391.1, forward strand.
AAAAAAATAAAAAAGAGAGAAGTCTCAGAATCCTATGTAATAAAAAGCTAATATGTAAATCAACTGGTCACTATGATGTGCACTGAACACCAGGTGGCAGATGCTCAGTGCAGGAGCTGCCCCTGGTGGTCAGTGTGTTTCCACAGGAGGAGTGCTGCTCAGCTAGAAGCCAGGCTCACGGCTGGCAAGTGCAGTGGCAGTGACAGGATGTCCAACTGAGGGCTCCTGGACTGTGAGAGGTGCAGGCTGGGCCAAGGGACCCCTCCTCCCCAGAGTGCACGAATTTTATGCACCAGGCCTCTAGTACTAAAATAAAAAGTGGCCTCATTACTACTGTCCTTAACAGAATTTTAAATTTTAAATATGCTAAAAGGGAATCCTTTGACCTAAAAGACAAATTCCTACGAAGTCACAAACTATTGAAACAAAATAAAAAATTAATATAAAGTCTCAGCAGACCTATAACAAATAAGAAATTGAATTATTCATCCAAAATCTCCCCACTAAGAAAATCCCAGGACAGCATGGCCTGACCCGTAAATTCTATTGAACATTTAAAAAATGAACACCAGTCCTTCGCAAATTCTTTTTAAAAATAGAACATGATGGGTCGTTATCCAATTCATTTTATAAGACTAGTATTACTCTGATACCACAACCAGACAAAGACATCAGAAGAAATTATAGACCAGAATATAGACATGTAAATCCTCAACAAAATCCCTGCCACCCAAATCCAGCTCCACTCAGGACCACGCGGGGCTGGTCCCAGAATAGAATGCTGGTTTCACATTTGATATTTCCATTGGGTCACTTTACATGTTCGGGTTCTCTTCTGAGACTTTCCATTTCTTGGCATTCATTTGACATGTGTTGGCTTTTTGAGTATTTTATGATGCTTTAGAGTCTTTGTCAAGATAATACTAATCTCTGTCATCTTGCTGTTGTCATCTATTTTTTATTCAGTTAGTGATCTTCTGGTTCTCTGGATGGTGAGTGACTTTGGGTAGAAATCAAAACATTCCAGGTATTATTTTATGAAAGGTGGCAATGTTGTAGCATCATTATGCCTGGTAGAAGTGGGGGTTCCAGCATCCCACCCTGTCTCCACTACTACCTCCTTGACTGGGAAAATGGGGGTGCCCAGTTATCGCCTTCCATGTGGCCTCCACTCACAAAATGGCCTCATTCCCTCTGGGTGGTATTAGAAGTCCTGAGTCTTCACTAGGTCTCCCCTGACACCACTCCAGTGAGGAGGGAAACATGTCCTGTTACTGCCAGAGGGAGTGCAAGGCTCAGCTCCCTATTGGTCTTCTCTGACTCGATCCTACTGGTGGGAGGTCAGGAGGCTTCCTCCAGGCTGGAGAAGGGATGTCTAGGCTCTACACCCAGCCTTTGCTGGTGTGTGAGGAGTAGTGCCACAGGTTGTGAGTGCATGTGTGTGTGTGTCTGGTTGCTTGGAGCAAAGTGATTATTGTCTACAAGTTTTGTCTTGCTAAGCTGCCCCATTCCTTTGGCTAGAGGGAACAGTATTTGGTGGTGGTGCGTTGTCTATACTTATTGCGTTTCTGGGTTGTCCATTTCTCCAGCACCCAGTTGGACATGTGAGGCATAAAGAAAACCCAGAGAACTCCTGCCATATTATACTTTAGGTCCCAAGGTTCTAGCCATCTGCCTGCTCCTTTCCACCTTTCATGTCTTCCTACGTTTGTTTATAAATGACACCCAGTGTTTGGTTGGACCTAGAGATCTTCCTAGAATTGATGTCCCCCTATTCTGGTTTTAATTGAGCATTATCTGTGATTTCCTCATTATCTGTGATTATCCATTGTATTTCCTCTTGTGTTTGTCATTCGTACTCCCTTTAAAGACATGTAAGTGCTTGCATTAGGGCTTATAATATATATTTTAAATAATCTGCAACCGTCCTTAAATAGCACTGCACCACATCACCTGGAGTGTTGGAACCTTATGACCGAATGTCTCCAACTGCTCCCTCCTGTTGCTATCACTTGTTTCTCTTACCCACATGATATGAGAACCCAATGCATGGTTACTACTATTGCTTTAAACAAACAATTATCTTTTAGATCAGTAAAGATTAAGAATAGGAGAGATAATTTTATTTTACCTTCATTTATTTCTGCTCCAATATGCTTGATAAAGATTGAAAGGGAAATAAATGGTATCATAAACAAACAAAATGGCCCTAAAGACACTTGTGGGGTACAAAGCTGATACATGTTTGGGAGCCCTTTGAAGGAAAGCACTGTAAAATGAGGGATACAGAAGTAAGAATGGGCAGTGGAGGGCTGTGGACTGAGAGGTCCTGAGCCCTCAGCCCTGTGAGCTGCTACAGATCCGACTTGGCCTAAATGGGTGAATGGTGCTGCCACGCGGTGGAATCGAAGTGCTCCTTGGATGTGATGTGTTGGGGCACTCTTTATGTGTGAGGAAGAACCCTGCATATATAGACTGAGAGTCCAGGCCCCTGGATCTACCAGAGGTCATCTGGGATCTGTCAGATATTTCATACCCAGGCCTTGCCTGGACCAGGTAAACCAGAAATACTGGAGGCAGCCCAGGCCCCGAGTTTATTAAACTCCCAGATGGTTCCCGCAGTAACTGAGGTGAGCACCACTCTAGAGGGAGACCCACCCACTGCAGGGGAGGTAGTGTTTGGAGCCAAACCAAGAGACACTGTCCCCAAGACAAGATGGGGGGACAAGGGACAAAGACCCTGAATAATCCCCTCCAAACCTTCCCAAAGTTTTCTAAAAGGCAACCGAAGGAGCAGCTGGTGGCTGGGAGGAAGAGGAAGAAAGCCAGATTCTCCCTTTGGGTAGTCATGCTCACAGACCACATCTCCCGTATATTATTACAAAGCTTAGACTTCACTGGGTGTCATCGCTGGTTCTTAACAATCATGAGAGCTGTGTTCCGGCCTCTGGAGTTGCAGAGTCTGGCCAACTTCAGAAAGTGCAGCCAATTCAAATAGATTGCACTTTAACACAGCATGAAACGTTCCCCTCTCCACCCACATTTATGGGTTTCTTCCCTGTGCTGCAAACCAATTATCAAAAGAGCTTCTGATTTGTTTCAATATGGGTTTGAAGTTGGCTACTGTTCTAGGCCTTTGGTTAGCACAGGCCCGAAGCCAGCGTCACGCTGGGTGAGGCTGAAGGGTGGCTCCCTTCCCCATTCATTGTCCTGCTCTATTGCAACTGTGAGAACACCCATCAGTGCTGGAGGAGGGTCCGCACTCCAGAAATTAGCTGTGTCAGCTCAACACTTGGGTTTACATTAGGATCATGAAAAGTTAAGTCAGGGAGAAATAAGCAAAAGAAAACAGGAAATCCTCTAGGTATGCTCTTTGACTTTAAAGCAGGTGCAGAACTGGGTTTTCTGTCTCTGTGGACCACCCCTGGGACTTGCCAGTGCCATGAAGGAGGAAACCTGTAAATCACAGGAATCTGGTGCCCATCTCCCAAGTGGGTGAGAGCACAGAGGCCGACGGTGGAAGCACAGGCGTGTTTTCCTTAAAGCTCCATGGGAATCTAAGCATTTGTGGTAGTAACCGCTTTTCTACATGATGGGCTTGGTGACTTCTGCAGCCCGAGCTCGCTTGTGGTGAATTCTGTTAGCAAAGAACGAGACGTGGAAACCAGGAAGTCTGACAGCAAACGTTTTGTTCCCATTGATGCAGAGTTTCAGGAACAAGCAAAATGAGGCTCAATGGAAGGCATGTTCCATTTCCCTTTGGAAGCAGTATATCATTCTTGCCAAAGGAAAGAGAAACTGGTCTGATGATGTCAGGAAGGTAACACCACGGCTTCCTGGGCCTTCCTTTGTCTTGTGAATTCCAACAGTTTCCTAACTCTGTCCAAGGCAGCTGTGGCCTCCTCATGCGCAGCTCCCAGAAGTCACAGAACCATCACGTTTTACACACTTGGTCTGCAGCTCTGAGGCCTCTCTGACACTCCATTTGTGTGCACAGACCCCTCCCCTGCAGAAGACTTCATTTCCTGGCCAGGGGCTGAGCCAGCACAGCTGCTGTCCAGATGTTACCCAGTGCTTACAAGAGTGGCCGGACCTAGGTTTGCAACACCTGTGCTGAGCACCCCTGGCGAGGGCCCCACTATGAGGGAGAGGCATCGTCACAAAGCACATGTGACACCAGTCTGGCTGGAGACTTGTGTGGCAGGTGACTCCTCACTGGTCCCTCCGACACAGGCTCCATTTTAGGAGTGAGCTACTTTGTATTGCTGCCTCTGATCTTCTGCTCCTCTGGTGCCTTTGTTGTGTCTTACATCAAGCACGTCACCACTCATGGAGAGAGGTGCTTTCCCCAGATGTGCCCAAGCCAGGAAATGATTCCACAGGGCACCCTCAGGACACAACGGAGCCTGCAGACGGTTCCTGCCACACACAGTGACTGGAAAAGCAAAGCAAAGATACAGCAGGCATGCCCGATGCCTGGGTCACCTGGGAGGGTGTGGGGTGACCTGCTCTGGTCCTCCTGGGTCACTGTGACAGAATTATGGATTGCACGGGACTGTCCAGAGGGCGTGGCCTGTGGCAGGTGCAGAGCCCCTCTCTCCCTGACCTTGGCAGTTTGGTGGGTTGTTAGAAATGTAGGTCTGCAGTTCAAGTGTGAAGTTATGGATCTGGAATTGAGGTAAGCTGAAAGATGGCTCCCCAAAAGCTGTCTGCATCCTAATGCCCAGGACCCATCATTGTTAATTTGTGAAGGGTCTGGCACATGTGACTGAATTAGGGACATTGTCTTGGGGAGATTATCCTGGACTGTGTGGGTATCCAGGACAATCCCTACAAAAGAGGAGTTGGAGGGAGTGTGGCACGCAGATGCCAAGAGGACAGTGTGAGTACCGAGACTGCCTGGAGTGATGTGGCCACAAGCCAAGGACTGCAGCAGCCACAGACACTGGGAGATGAGCAAACAGATTCTGGAGTCCCCAGAGCGAATGCAGACCTGCCATCACCTTGACTTTATTTAGCTCGGCGATGCTGCATGGGCTTCTGGCCTCCAGAGTTAGAAGAGAATATGTGTGTGTTCTTTTAAGCCACCAAGTCTGCATGTGACAGTAGAAGCTACAGGATGCCAACCCAGGGATCCTTTGGAATAAGGCCAAGGATAGAGCTGTGGAGAGGACTTGTATTTAAGGGGTGGCTGTGGGAACACAGGGAAAATGCCAGTGTCAGAAACTGAGAGGTCGGAAGGTAGAGGGAAAACAGGACTAGGACTGAGCTCCTCCTCGAATGGGGTCCAGCCACCTCCAGGGGTCCCCATTCAGCATTCTCCTCCAGATGTTCCCAGACACTTACTGACATGGGCTTCGGAGTCTGCCGGCTCCATCTCAACCCAGATATGTGTACTCTGGTGAGCCACACACTCTCTCCATACCTCAGTTCCTGCAGCTGGGAGGATGCAGGTGATACCAATAGCTGTCATGAGTCTGAGTGACACGCAAGGTGAATGCTCCAGGCATTTGGGGGAAACTACCTCTTCTTCAGTCTCAGGAGACAGATGAAGTGAGTGGTATGCAAACAGCAGAGGAGGAATGACCTTGGAAAGAGTTGCCACTTCACTTACTACTCTCTCTAGAAAATTCTACCCGCACTAACTGGTTTGGCTCAGTGGATAGAACGTCGGCCTGTGGACTGAGAAGTCCCGGGTTTGATTCCGGTCAAGGGCATGTACCTTGGTTGCGGGCACATCCCCAGTGGGGGGTGTGCCGGAGGCAGCTGATCGATGTTTCTCTCTCATCAATGTTTCTGACTCTCTATCTTCTCCCTTCCTCTCTGTAAAAAAAATCAATAAAATACATATTTAAAAAAAAGAAAAGAAAATTCTACCCATCCCCCACATGGCTCACTCATACCTTGGGGCTGGGTTGTCACCTGACCCCTAGAAGGCCTCTATGGATCCAATTTTCTGCCCGATTGAGCTGTATTTCTCCCCAGGCCACCCAGCGCACCCCTGCCAGGTGCTGCCCACAAAGGGGCTGTGTCAGGCCTGGCGTTTTCTTTAGTGAGCTCTCAGGCTTCACATGCAAGAGGTGGTTCACCAATGCCATCCACAGCATGGCGAGGAAATGGATGTGACAGGAAGGCCCGTCTGAGAACTCAGGCAGCCCATGGAAGGGCAGAGTTGGCCTTGGTTTGTTAGAAGTGGACAGGATCTGGCCAGTGGGGTCTGTGAGTGTGGGCTTCATGTCTGAGGCCTGTGAGCTAAACGTGTTGCACCAGGTACCTGAGATTTGTGGGAGTTTTGTGGAAGATCCTTGCCTCCAAGGCAGAGCCTTCTGAGCCCACCACCCCTTAACTTTCTCCCTTCCCTGAAACTGAGCAGCTGGTCTGGTCCTTTTGTCTCTGTGCTGAATCCCTGGGAGCCTTCCATAAAGGAGGCGAGAAAATACTGTCTGGTTCCCAGAGTTAATGGGATATCTATCCCACACTGTCTACAAAAGACTACTCAGCTCTTCACTCAAATGCCAAGATATAAATACTTCCATTCTCTAGGTTGAGAATCTTCAAATCCAAAATAACTACTCCTTAGCTCAGCAGTCCTTAGCTTGTGGTTTCAGCCTCCAGTGGGAAGTTCCAGTCACTTATGGAGGGGGCTGTGAGTGAAAAATTAGGAACACATGTCTGGTTGGGTGCACTGTCAGTTACAATAGCAGAAGGTCTGTGGCCAAGAGGCAGCGAGTGGGGTGACTTAGCCCCCAATCCTCCCTCTACTCCAGGCGTCCTGTCCACACACTGCTTCCCTGTAAAGGGGCACCCACACACAGAGGGCCAAACCGAGGCGGGACTCCCAGACTGCATTTACCACAGTTTGGAGAAAGCACCCACAGAGCCAGAGTGAGTCAGAGCAGGGCACAGTGGGTGCGTGCTTCCCTGGTGACAATTTTTTTCCAAGGAAGCTGAATGCTTGAAAGTTGTGAGCTCAGGCTTGGCCAAATTAATCCCGATCAGGAAGAAATGCAAAACTTATGATTGCATTTAAAAGTGAATCTCATCCTCCTAAGCCAAAGAACCTTGTGAAGCATCGCGAGGCAAGCCATAGAACTTTCTAGAAGCCAGAAGAGATTACTGATGCTGCAGTAAAGACAACGTTCCTACTGAAACGGGCTGGACCCATCCTCCTAGAGAGTCCCCTGGTCCCTGCTCCCTCACTGGCTGCGTGTGGTCCTCTGCAAGGAAGGAGCCCAGCAGCCACTACTGGTCACTTGATGCAAAGCACTTCCTGAGAATGTGCACATGTGGAAAAGCAGAGAAGAAGGAACACAGTTCATGAGGAAAAGCAGCTAGTGAGGAAAGAGAGGCAAGTTCAATGTTTGCTAATTATCTTCCCCTTCCAAACCAGTAGGCTTATGCCTGATGCAATAGTGCCAGCAAAGGCAGGAAAAGGAACCTCTTGCCCCCCAAGATCCTGTTTTCTCCAGGGAAAGGTGCTGGGCAGGCGCCAGGTGGACACAGAGCAGACTGGCCGTGGTGAGGGTGTTGGGTGGAAAGGCACCCAGCAGAGTAGGAGGAAGGGCCTTGGCCACGGTTCCCCACAGAGGCCTCAGAATGGAGGCTATACTGACAGGTGGGAACACATTGGCCTGAGAAACCTGAGTCCTGACCACAGCTCCCTCCAGACCATGAGGTGCATTGACTGCCCCAAACTGCTGTGAGGGGGCAGCTTCCCCACCGCTCGCTGGATGGAGCCGTGTCATTGCCTGTGCTCAGGCCTGGAAGACCACATGTAGGATGTGTCCTGGAATCAGAGTCCGCAAGAGATGGGTTTAGGGGGTCACCATACATTTAAGTTTTGGACACAGTCCCTGTTAGAACCTATTGTTCTGACATCACTATGACCAAAGTCCTCATTCATCTAGCGGGGGAGGCTGATAGCAGGGACCAAGATTGGCCTCAGCCACAAAAGGAGTGAAGACATGAGCTTTGGGGGAGCATGGGTAGGGTGTGCTAATGTATTGGACAGTAAAATGGAGGAAAAAGAACCATCAAGAATAATCCTCCCATCTCTGATTGATCAATTAGAAATTATAATCATATAAATACCAGAAAAATGTGGCATCAAAAGTCATTAGAGAAAATGATAAAATGTTCATTTTCAGTTCTGATCATGACTCTTTACCAAGTCTCTGATGATTCAACATCACTGCTGTTGACATTGGCATCCTACTGGGAAAAATAAATTACAGGGAATATCAAATTTCTCCTCAAAGTTGAACAGTCAGAGCTCATTTGAACAAACATGTCTATGATACTATAGCTTAGTCGAGAGTAGGTCCTCATGAAAGGTAGGCGGAGGAGGAAGCAGTAGAACCTTCAGCCTCACATTGCTATTGCTTAACTTCTTTACCCACAAATCCCCTCTCCAAACACCAAAGTTTTCATTTGATTTCTAACCAAAAGGAAAATGGGCTGAGTCTAAGCCCTGTCCCTCCACTAGATAAGGTGGTAAAAGAGCTCCAAGTTGAAACAGACAGAGAAGGGGAGATGAACCAGGGAAAGTCCGAGGCGAGTGACAGAGAGATGGCCTGAGCTGGAGGTCCTCACTGTATGTCACACACTTGCCACGTCCCCAGGATCTCCCTGTCCTTCCTCGAACGAAGGTCAGAGACGCTCTGCTCACTCCTGGACTTGGGGAGTAGGAAACAGCCTGGGAGGAGGTAGTCTGGCCTTGTGGGGAATGCATGGAATTTAGTAGCAGACACAGTTGGGTTCAATCCTGAGCCTGCCACGCATTAGTTATATCTCTGGAGAAGTCGCTTCTCGGAGCCTTGTTTACAGACACAGATTATCCAGGAGGCACCATGGGCTCCATGTGTGAGTGTGTGTGTGTGTGTGTGTGTGTGTGTAGGGGAGGAAGGGAGTCCACTGCATGCAAAACCCTCAGCACAGCGCCCAAGTGTATGGAGGGGCCCTAAACATGAGATTCCACTTTGGTCTCCAAAGAACTGCAGCTTAATGGTTGGAATCCAGGGACTGCAGAGCACAGGAGGGGTTTTTTGTTTCTTTTCCAGAGGGAAACCCTTTCTAAAAATTCATAGGATTCACCAATAGCATTAAAAAAGTCAAAGTGACGATTAAGGACATCTGTTATTCTATCATGGTTAAAGAGCATTGTGGGTTTTTTAAAAGTATTTTTTTAATTAAATCTTTATTGTTCAGATTATTACAGTTATTCCTCTTCCCCCCCATAGCTCCCCTCCACCTAGTTCCCACCCCACCCTCTGCTCTTACCCCCCACCCCAATGTTCTTATCCATAGGTGTTCAATTTTTGTCCAATGTCTTCCCGCACCTTCCAAACCTGCATCCCCCCTGAGAATTGTCAGTCCACTCCCTTTCTATGCCCCTGATTCTATTATATTCATCAGTTTATTCTGTTCATCGGATTTTTTATTCACTTGATTTTTAGATTTACTTGTTGATAGATATGTATTTGTTTTTCATAATTTTTATCTTTACGCTTTTTTCTTCTTCCTCTTCTTAAAGGATACCTTTCAGCATTTCATATAATACTGGTTTGGTGGTGATGAACTCCTTTAGCTTTTTCTTGTCTGTGAAGGTCTTTATCTGACCTTCAATTCTGAATGATAGCTTTGCTGGGTAAAGTAATCTTGGTTGTAGGTTCTTGCTATTCATCACTTTGAATTTCTTGCCACTCCCTTCTGGCCTGCATTGTGTTAAGAAATCAGCTGACAGTTGTATGGGTGCTCCCTTGTAAGTAACTAACTGTTTTTCTCTCGCTGCTTTTAAGATTCTCTTTTTGTCTTTTGCTCTTGGCATTTTAATTATGCTGTGTCTTGGTGTGGTCCTCTTTGGATTCCCCTTGTTTGGGGATCTCTGCACTTCCTGGACTTGTAAGTCTATTTCTTTCACCAGATAGGGGAAGTTTTTCTGTCATTATTTTTTCAAATCGGTTTTCAATATCCTGCTCTCTCTCTTCTTCTGGCACCCCTATAATTCAGATGTTGGTGCTCTTGAAATTGTCCCAGAGGCTCCTTACACTATCTTCATATTTTTTTATTCTTTTATCTTTTTGCTTTTCCAGTTGGGTGTTTTTGCTTTCCTGCATTTCTGTCATTTTGACCTGTTTCTTTGTCTCCACATTTTGGCTGCTTCCCTGTGTTCATAGAGTGGCTTTCTGTGCTAGGTGTCCTATAGGGCCCACTGGCTCAGCCTCCCCAATTACCTGAGGTGGACACTCTTGGTGCACCCCTTTATAGGCTGTGTGCACAGTCTTGTTGTAGTTAAGTCTTGATTGTTGGTATCACTGGGAGGAATTGACCTCCAGGCCAAATGGCTGTGAGAATCAGCTGTGTCTATGGTGGGAGAACTTCTGTGCTGGAGACACCCTTATGGGGCAAGACTTGCTTCAGTGAGGCTTTGGTGCTCACTGAGTCTGCCCCCTGAGTGTGTCCTTATGGATCTGAGGAATTGTAATCTGGATTACCCCACTCTGACCACTGGGTACACTAGCTCTTGGATCTCTAAGAAGGTGCTGATTTAGCCTCTGCCTGAGGCTACCCAGCAGGAGCTATGGAGAGATCTGCAGATTCCTCTTCTTTGTTTGGGGTTTGGAGGTGCCCAGATGAGGCCCAACTGTGAAGCAATGCAAGCTGCTGTGGGGCCTTGGGCCTTCTTTTGGATGTTCTGGGACTCTATGACCCAGCTGCAGTTTGTTAGGTAAAAAAGTATTTTTCATACTTTTGCTTTTAACAATAAATTTGTATTCTTTAAGTGATAAAGAGGATAGAAATTTGACACCTATTCCCCTCCCCAAATCCTAGGCTAAACTTTAGGATTTTATTACTTAGTTTCTGCTGATTAAGTGCTTCGCTAAATCACTTCTTTTTAAAATATTTTTTATTTTGATTTCAGAGAGGAAGGGAGAGAGATAGAAACATCAATGATGAGAATCACTGATCAACTGCCTCCTGCACTCCCCTTACTGGGGATCAAGCCCACCACCTGGGCATGTGCCCTGATGGGGAATCAAACCATGACCTTCTGGTTCATAGGTGGACGCTCAACCACTGAGCCATGCTGGCTGGGCTAAGTCTGTTATTTAATTCACTGTCATAAGCAGAGGAGAGAGGAGAAGCACCTGAGTAATAGATAGAAATGCAAATACAAACTACTCAGTCCACCCTCAGTTGCATAAACACTCACTCAGCACTTTCCACATTCCTGACTTCCTGCCTCCACTCCATCCAACCTGCAGGACATCAGGGGAGGGCTCAGGACTTGGGGTTCAGCAGCCACAACTCCAGGCGGCTGGACAGACAGATCCTGAACAGTCACCATGTTTTATAATGTCTTTTCTTCTGTGAAATGTTACTATTGTCACACTTAAGCTAGTGGATTTTATCTACAATGTTGAAAATGGGTATTTCAGCCCAGTTTAACACAAACAGATCTACATATTGAAATGTTTGAGGTTCACAGAGGCAGCAAGTGAATCTGCCTGGTTGTAATTTTTAAGTGGTTAGATGAAGCTAAAAATCCCCGTGGTACATCTTCTGAAATCCTAAATCTGGGGAGATTTCTTAACAACTCTTCTCTTGAATCAGCTCCTGTGTGATGTTCCTTTTTCATCTTCACCTTCTGGAAGCTTCAGTGGCCAGCTGTACTACAGAGGGGACGAATCCCCAATTTATCTTGATTTCTGCCCTCCACACTGTTTGCCTTACATGGTAGAATTGGAAAAGTAAAGGATGTGGAGATGAGAAAGGCTGAATACTTGGATTCAGACTTCTCCCTGACTTTGGTGAATCACACAACCTTTCTGTATCAGTCAGCTAATACCACAGCAATGCTGCATAACCAATTGCCCCAAAATCCATGGCTTAATACAGTGTTTACTCCCATGCCAATGAATCAACATGTTAATGCAATGGAGCTGGTCAGCCCTGGTCTGGTTCAGGCTGTGGGTCATCTGGGCTTGGCTCTGGGTTTTGGGTGAAACCTGGGTCTGCTGCACATGTTTTGATCTGGGGTCCAGGCTAGAGAGGCAGTGACCCCTCATGGGATGCTCTTTTGATGGCTGATCTTGGTGCTTAAGAGTCAAACCAAACTGCACAAGCACATTGAAGACTTGTGCTCATTTCACCTCTGCTCACGTTCTGTGGGCCAAAGTGTGTACTGTGGCCATGCCCATCAATGTAAGGAAAACATATGGGAGTATGTTCTTTCTGAGGCTGCATGGGAGAATGGGAGGAGAGGAACATGAACATTTGTGAACAATCGCCCAGACATTCAGAATGCCGAAGCCCATCTGCAAAAACCAGAGATGATGCTTCCCTCTCCACAGGGCTGCTGCTGTATGTGCCCGACAGATGCAGGTGTCTGTCCACTGGGTGAAGTCAGTATTGTCCTGGTCTAGTTGGGAACACAGAGGAATAAAGAACCAAGTGGACCTGCACACAGAGCTCTCATCCCCCCTCAGAGGCCTGTGTGCACAGCAGTGCTCAGGCTCCTCCACGTGCCTGGGTGATCTCCTGAGGACATCAGCACAGAGCAGCTCTGGAAATGGATCTGTGTGAGAACCTGTGTGATTGAAAACCTGTGTCTTTAAAAACCTGTGTGATTCTCCACAGCCCAGGTGCCTAGTTGCCACAGCCTAAGTTCCTAGTTACTACAGCCCAGATGCCTAGTTACCACAGCCCAGATGCCTAGTTACCATGGCCCAGATGCCTAGTTATCATGGCCAAGGTGCCCAGTTACCACAGCCCAGGTGCCTAGTTACCATGGCTCAGGTGCCCAGTTACCACAGCCCAGATGCCTAGTTACCATGGCCCAGATGCCCAGTTACCACAGCCCAGATGTCTAGTTACCACAGCCCAGATGCCTAGTTACCACAGCCCAGATGCCTAGTTACCATGGCCCAGATGCCTAGTTACCATAGCTCAGGTGCCTAGTTACCAGGTGCCTAGTTATCATGGCCCAGGCGAAGCAGAAGAATGCTCTTTTGTTGAGGTGGAGTCAGCCTGAATGTTCAGCCTTGATGTCTTATTTTAGGAAAGGATTCCAAAGCCTTTGTTTCTCCACTTTCCTTGAAAAAAAAAATTATTATCTTTTCCTCTATTTATTTATCTTTCCAGTATTCATCCTCAGGCATAAGACAAGCATATGGCAGCTACTTCGTTTACACACCACGGGCTTCAACTTTGGGGGGTGCAGAGGCGTGCTGAGAAATGCCCTCAGGAAACCAGATTCCGTGTCCACAGCATCGCACTGCACAGGCTTCTAGTCACGAGTGCTCTGCAGAGCAGGCCGTTTCCTCGAGTTCAATTAGGAACGCGTGAGCCTTCAGCTGCACTTCTCTGCAGACAGCTTGCCGAGCGAGCTCAGCTGTGTGTCTAAGAGGGCATTCACGCCGGGCAGCCAGCTGGACCCGGACTGTAGTTACAGACGCTTCTCTCTCCTTCTCATCAGCGGGGGAGTCAGTAACAAGACTCAGCCTCTCCTGAGCTTGAATGTGAACTCCAAACTTTTTATTTTCTAAGGTTCTGTCATAATGATGGATTCTATTCCAACTTGTCTGACACCTTAAAAAACGGAAGTGACATTAGATCCAGAAGCACCACCGAAGGTGCTTAGGGAGCTGCCTTGGACTTGCGTAGTAGGGCCACAGGATGGCTGTGAGAGATGGCACCTGCTCGGGGCCCGGGGCACAGAGGGACATGCTGCTTGGGGATGGGCTGCTCCTCCCACCACCTTCCAGCCCGGAGCGGCAGCATCCTGGCTGACATCCACGTGACACTCAGTGAAGGGATGAGACATCCCGGATAGGAGAGCCGAATTCGCCCTGGGACCCCGCGTCTTTGCCATTTTACAACTGGGGGCCAAGTGTGGGTGCTTTCTGTTCTGATCCTGAGAATGGTAAAATGTGGACAGATTAAGTCACAGATCCTGAAGGACACCCCACAGAGGTGACGCAGACCGATAACCAGGGAGGAGCTGCCAGGGCCGTTCTCGTCACCCTTCACCCCGTCGGTCCACACCCACAGATCACCATGAACAACACCCAGGGGACCAAACCCAAGGACAGTTAAGGGTCTTCCTTTCTTTGGCGATGACTCTCACCACCAGGCTCCAGGATTCAGTCACCAGCGAGGGAGAAATTCTCCTACCCCCACTGTCACTCAGGAAGTCACAGTGGATGTTCCTCCCTTCCGCTCCGTGCCAGGTTTCAGGCCTCACGTTCACCTTCTCTAGACAGGACACAAATATGGCCTCTGGGCCCTCGCATCTCTGGAGAGATGATCCGGAAAGTGTGATTTGGCTTCTCAAAAAAGGCGAGATAGGGAGGCCCAGACAGAGCAGCTTGCCTGAAATAATACAGTGAATCACGGAGAAAATGAGGGAGAAAACAGGATCCCAGGCTTGCAGCCCGGGAGGCCACTCTCTTGTTGAAAGAGGAACACAGTTAAAACTCATCCACATAATACCGCAAACTCTTAGCCCGCTGAGAATATCACTCAATAAAAAGCTCATAAAGGGCTGTCTCTAGGACGGGGCTTGCAAATTTTCAGTGTAATTATAGCAGTTAAATGGGATTGATTTTGTACAAGAAAAATATTTTGTGCATGTAAAGATGGATCAATTTTTATTTATTTGCAAAGAAATATTTTCAGCTTCCTATTATACACAAAACATCATCCATGTAAATGAGTGTAATTCCTTTTCCAGGTTAACATTGACCTATGGCTAACACGTGTACTCACATGTTAATCATAAATAGAAGAGTACACATATAAGCAAAATTAGAAATGAAAAGAGCAAGGTAACCTTCAAAAACCCTTTTAAGTCATAAGACTATTTAGCACAACTTCATGCAAATAAATGGAGGTCAATGGGGTTTTGACCTAAAACCTTTTTATCCTGAGGCTATTTTAAATAGAAACTGTTTAATCAGGATCCAAGATGAATTTGGTGTGAAACAGTTATTTTCTCAAGTAAAGTCAGTTAGATAAAATTAATTTTTGTCCAAATTTCTATACATCAAAATAAATATTTTTGCTTATTTCCATTTTCATTTTACTGGAATAATTTCCATCAAGGTCAATTTTCTTCATGTATTAGAAAGAGTTTATAACAAAAATTACTATCTGAGTCCTCAGTTATTATACTTTTAACAGTCACTACTTTTGCCATTATAAATTTTCCTTCTGTGGTCATTATCCATAATTTCTACCAAGTCCAATTTTTCTGTCAAATTTTGAACAGAAAAATTTAGGCAGGAAGACTTATTTCTTGCAAAATTTTAATCAGTAACCACTTTTACTCTGTGAAGCTTTAGTCCTTGTTAATTTTGTATTGATTTTTTTCCTACAAATATTGTTGACTATGAATTGAATAAAAGTTTTCTGTAATTTGAAAAAGAAAACTCTGACAAAATTTTTGAGCTATTTTTTTTTGAGATGGGAAGATAGGAAATAAAGAGAGGAAGATGAGAATAGAGAGAGGAGGGAGCTGAAAAACGAGGGACGCAAAGAGTGACAGAGGCTGCAGATATGTTGAAAAGGCATTAAGATAAATGGAACAGAGATAGACAAACACCGTGTGGTTTCACTTATATGTGGAATCTAAAAAAAAAAAAAAAAAGAAACACAAAACCAAAAACAAATGCGCAAACAAAGCAAAAGAGAAACAGATTCATAAATTCAGAGAATAAGCTGATGGTTGCCAGAGGGAAGGGTGAAAAAAAAAAAGAACATATCAACCACTCTATTACAATTTTTACAAAGCATTTAGGGTAGAAAGAATGGGTTTGAATTTTGGGTGGAAAGATGGTGTAGAAGGGAGGCATCTGTTTCCCCTTTGACCACTCAGGGTTTGAGAGGTGCATTCTTTCCTTCATTTTTTGTGGTAACACATTCTCCTAGTTTTCTTCCTACCTTTACGCACACTTCTTTTCACTTCCTTGTAGGCTCATCTTATTCTGCATGATTATTTAATGTTAAGATGCCTGGATGTTTGGTTCTGGTTTCTCTCCTCTTCCAAATGCAATTTCCCATGGGTGAGTTCATTCACCTCCATGGCTACGAAAACCACTGTTTGTGCCTTAGGAATATTCCAATGGACCCAGTCTCCTGAATCCCAACACTTTCTCCCTGGCCATTGTTACTGGGCCACCTCTCATTTGAGTCTTAAGCACCCACCTGCCTTCATTTGTGTCCCTTATTGTCCCCTCTTACTCCAGGTGGAAGCAAAAAGATCTTATCAAAAGTCCCCTTTGGAGACTCCAATTGTACATATATTGGAAAAAAATGATCTCATATAATAAAATTATAATATGCAAATCTACTGAACAGCAGAATGACTGGTCGTTATGCAGGAGCTGTCCCGTGGTGGTCAGTGCACTCCCACAGGGGGAGCACCACTCAGATAGAAGCTGAACTCACCGCTGGCGAGTACAGCAACAATGGTGGGAGCCTCTCCTACCTTTGCTGCAGGCAGGCAGTAAGGAGCGAGGCATCCTAACTGTGAATGCCCTGGACTGCAAGAGGGATGTCTGCCTGCCGACTTAGGCCCAATCGAGGCCTAGGTCAGCAGGCAGACATCCCTCTAGGGGTCCTGGACTGCCAGAGGGTGCAGGCAAGGCTGAGGGACCTCCCCACCCCATCCCAAGTGCACGAATTTCATGGATGGGGCCTCTAGCTTAATAAATAATGAATAAAATTGTCAAAACTGGATGAAAATTGAGATGCAAGAAGCTCAACAAATTCAAGAGCCAGAGATGTAAAGATCTCCATCCAAACAAACCGTGCTCAAATTGCTTAAAACCAGCTATTAATAATGTCTAGCAGTCATCACCAACTGGTGGTCCGTGGACCACTGGTGATCCATGAGGTTGGAAAGGTTGTCTACCGCTGGTCTAGAAGAAGCTAGCTTTGCTTGTTAGCCATAATCATCTTAACTTATGTTTAATCACTTCCCTAGGATCCCAATTAAAATTTACCAGCAAAAATAGCACCTTTGTTATGATGCTATTTATAATGATACTAGAGAGGCCTGGTGCATGAAATTTGTGCATGGGGGGGTCCCCTCAGCCCAGCCTGCACCCTCTCACAATCCGAGACCACTGGCTCCTAGCTGCTCACCTGCCTGCCTGTCTGATCACCCTTAACTGCCCCCTTCCCCCGCCCCGCCAGCCTGGTCACCCCTCAGTGACCACTCTGCTGGCCTGGTCACCCCCAACTGCCCCCCTGATGGCCTGGTTGACCCACACAACCTGCTGTTCAGTTGTTTTTTCATCCCTTACTAACCTCCCCCACTGGCCTGGTCGCTCCATGCAGCCTGCTGTTTGGTCGTCTGTCCAGTTGTTTCGGTCCTGACAGCCCCTGGCATTTTGTATATTAGGGTTTTAAGTAAGTAACAATATACCTTGGAAAAGTGGGAAGGTGAATGCTCCTTTTCAAGCAGCTGCCTCTAAAGGCATGAGTTGGGTAGGTGAGGGTTCATCAAGAGAAGCAGCAATACAATCCTAGGACAGAGACATGCACAATCTGCTTCACACATCTTGACCTGAGAAGCAATAAATAAGCACTTCAGTTCTCAGTTCTTAGTAGTAAAATGTGATTCACTTAAAAGGCTTTGATTTTCTCCCTGGCCCATGTGCTCAGTAGTTAGAGTTCAACCTGAGTACCTAAGGGTCACGAGTTTGATTCGATGTCAAAAACATGTGAAGCTTTTACTCTGTAAGCTTTAGTCTGGGTTGCAGGTTCCATCCCCAGACCCATTTGGGGTGTGGGCAGGAGGCAACAAATCCATGTGTCTCTCACATCGATGTTTCTCTTTCTTTCTCTCTCTCTCTCCCCTTCCCTCCTAACCTTCCACTCTCTCTAAATACCAATGGAAAAAACA
Source organism: Murina feae (assembly GCA_004026665.1). Taxonomy (NCBI): domain Eukaryota; kingdom Metazoa; phylum Chordata; class Mammalia; order Chiroptera; family Vespertilionidae; genus Murina; species Murina feae. The sequence goes on from PVJC01001391.1 coordinate 93,157, forward strand.
TCCTTGGGTGAAGATTAACAAAAAAAAGGGGGGGGGGAGCTTTGAGTTTCATCAGCAATGGGGTTTGAAGTTGAGTGTCTTAAGTGTCAGGTGACCTGTGAAGTCTTTACATGAATTAGCACTTTAGATCCTGGGGGAAAATACAACTGCCCCCATTTTATAGGTGAGAAAGGAACCTCAGGAGGCTAAAGAAATGTGTTAAAGGCAACACATAAAAGCCTCAATGCTTATAGGAAAACTCAGATCTGCCTGACTTCAGAGCCTGACCTCTACACTCTAAGCACACAGGTGTTGGGTCCCACGGAGGTGGAGGGGTGCCTCCAGGTGCTCTCTGTGGGCTTGTTTTTGGGCACTTTCCTAGGATGTATGTGAAATCAAAGTACTTCTCTGGAATATTCAGTTAAATTCCATTTGCTGAACAAAATTTTCCTAGTCAACATCCAAGTTCACTTCTAGAAAGGAAGACCAATGCCTGCCCTAAATTAACCCAAGTGGGACTCCCTTTCTGAGCCACACTCCATCTCCTTCCCCACGGTGTGCCCTTTACTGTGTGGCTAAATGTAGAGTATCAGTTCATGTCCAGCTCTCTGTTGGACTGAGCTCCGGTCAGCATTCTTGAAGAGCAACCAGCTTGTTTCCTGACTTGAACGAGGGCATATGGCTTTTGTTCTTTCATTTCCGCAGTTTAGATTCTCCCGAGGAGAAGAGCAAACCCACATGCTGGACAATCTCTTCTGGAATAAAGGAAATGGGGCAGATGGAAAGTGTTTGATGGGAAGGCTGTTTATCCCGGCAGGCAGCCTGGAGCCCAGACATGGGTGGTGGGCACTTATCCTGTCCTGGCCCGGCCCTTCTGTACCAATTCTCCACGGCTGGGGCACCTCGCCTTCACACAGGCTACACCTTACAAGGTCCTCAGAGAGTGTTTTCAGGGGTCTGCAAATATTCTATAAAATGTTCTTTTTTTCACTTGAAGATTTTGATTTTATAACTTTGGTACATTGAAAAAAAGTATGCTTGCCAAGTTTTGCAGCCCCTCCCATTAAGAGGTAGAATCTATTTCTCTACCTCTTTCATCTAAGCTTGGTCATGGGACTCGTTGTGGCCAATGTGTCACTAACAGCTATGACATAAGCAGAAGCTGGAAAAGTGTCCATTGGGATTTGTCTTCTCTTGTTGTCCTTGGAACCCAATGGCCACGTGAAAAAGACAGGGCTGGTCAGCTAGATGCTGGAGACTTGTGGCTTACACACCATCCCAGCTAACTACCAAATGTGAGAAATGCCATCTGGAAGGCCACACTGACTGCTTAGCTTCTGCAGATGCCTGAGGCAGCCATGTGAGAGTAGCAGAAGAACTGCCCCACTGAGTTCAGTCCAAGTTGCCAATCCACAGAATCATGAGCTCTTAAGTAAGTGTTGTTTGGGTGGTAGTTTGTTACTCAAATAAAACCTGAGACAATGACAATCTAAACTAATAAAAGTGGAATAGTAAAATTAACCGTTTCTCCGGGACGCCCACAGCCAATCAGAACGGCTGTATGCAAATTAGCCCAGCCAACATGGCGGCCGCCACTCACGGACCTGAGTAAACATTTAGGCAGCGTCCGTGCAGCAGGAGCGAGAGCGAAACTACCTGCTTGCTGGCTCCTTAGCCTTTGTTTG
>PVJC01001392.1:0-56039 GCA_004026665.1 Murina feae
GCATATGTCTGAGATTTTGTTGCCTTTAAATTCCTCTAGTATTTTTATGGTTTCCCATCTTACATTTAAGTCCTTTATCCATTTTGAGTTTATTTTTGTGTATGGTGTAAGTTGATGGTCTAGTTTCATTTTTTTGCATGTATCAGTCCAATTTTCCCAACACCATTTATTGAAGAGACTGTCTTGACTCCATTGTATGTTCTTGCCTCATTTGTCAAATGTTAATTGAGCATATTGGAATGGGTCAATTTCTGGGTTCTCTATTCTATTCCATTGATCTATATGTCTGTTCTTGTGCCAGTACCAGGCAGTTTTGAGCACTGTGGCTTTGTAATATAGCTTGATATCTGGTATGGAGATCCCACCTACTTTGTTCTTTCTCAGGATTGCTGCAGCTATTCGGGGTCTTTTTTTATTCCAGATGAATTTTTGGAAAGTTCGTTCTAGGTCTGTGAAATATGCCATTGGTATTTTAATGGGAAATGCATCAAATTTATAGATTGCTTTGGGTAGTATGGACATTTTAATGATGTTGATTCTACCAATCCATGAACATGGTATGTTCTTCCATCTGTTTATGTCTTCCTCTATCTCTTTTTTCAACATTCTGTAGTTTTCTGAGTAGAGGTCTTTTACCTCCTTAGTTAAGTTTATTCCTAGATATCTTAATTTTTGTGGTGTGATGGTAAATGGAATTGCTTCTTTAGTCTCTCTTTCTATAAGTTCACTATTGGTGTATAGAAATGCCATAGATTTCTTAGCATTAATTTTGTATCCTGCTACATTGCTGAATTCATTTATTAAGTCTAATAGTTTTTTTAACAGAGTCTTTAGGGGTTTTTTATGTACAATATCATGTCATCTGCAAATAAGGACAGTTTTACTTCTTCTTTTCCAATTTGGATGCCTTTTATTTCTTCTTCTTGTCTAATCGCAATGGCTAATAATTCTAGTACTATGTCGAACAGGAGTGGTGAGAGTGGGCATCCCTGTCTTGTTCCTGTTCTAAGGGGTAATGGTTTTAGTCTTTGCCCATTGTGTATAATGTTGGCTGTGGGTTTGTCATATATGGCTTTTATTATGTTGCAGTATGATCCTTCTATTCCCACCTTGCTGAGAGTTTTTATCAAAAAAGAGTGTTGGATTTTGTCAAATGCTTTTTCTGCATCAATTGATATGACTATGTGGTTTTTATCTCTCAGTTTGTTTATGTGATGTGTCACATGTATTGATTTGCGGATATTGTACCATCCTTGCATCCCTGGGATAAATCCTACTTGGTCATGGTCTATGATCTTTCTGATATACTGCTGGATCCGATTTGCTAGGATTTTGTTGAGGATTTTGGCATCTATGTTCATGAGGAATATTGGCCTATAATTCTCTTTCATTGTGTTGTCTCTATCTGGTTTTGGTATTAGGATAATGCTGACTTCATAGAATGAGCTTGGAAGTATTCCTTCCTCTTGAATTTTTAGGAGTAGTCTCAGGAGGACAGTTTTTAGTTCTTCCTTGAATGTTTGGTAAAACTCCCCTATGAAGCCATCTGGCCCCGGGCTTTTATTTGCTGGAAGCTTTTTGATTACTGCTTCAATTTCTTCCATAGTTATTGGACTTTGATAGTTCTTTAATTGATTCCTTAATCTCTTTCTGCCCCTTATCCATCCTCCATATTGCTTCCAGACCAACCCTTTAAGAATCAAATGAACTTTTGTTATTACTTATGCCTATAATGACCAAGTCCTTCAGCCTGTTGTTCATGGGCCTACAATTTGGTCAGATTCTGAAGTTCTCTCACTCTATACCCTGCTCCAACCTCACTACACTATTTATTCCCTCCTGGGCTCCACAATTCCTCCTCTTGACCAGAAATGCCCTTCCCACCATATCACCTTGATAAAACCCTGCTTCTTCTTTAAGACTCACTTCTTTAATGAAGTCATCTCTCATCCCACATATTCTCCTAGATTGATGCCTTTTAACATTTTAGATTGATGACATGCTGGTTATTAAGACTATGATAAAAAGATTCTAGAAAAAGCAGTGCAAAAAAGCAAAACCAGAAAAAACCTGGAGAAGGTGGTCATAGGGTGGCCTCCTTTAACACATTTTCTTTCTCCCAATCAATGGGCTCTGCCTCAGGCTGTTAAAATCCTATCCACTTGTAATTTTGCCTTTGTACTTCTATTTTAGCTCTTTCCATCTGTCTTTCATGATAGGTGTCAATATAATAGTTTTCCTTCCCTGGCAGAGAACACTGAAAATTCATGCAGAGAGCACTGAGAAGTCTGATCATTAGGGTGCCTTGACATTTGTCTATGGTATCACCAGGTTATTAGCTTCTGTTGCAGTTATGGGCCCAGTGGTTGTGGTGGGGACAGTAAGGGGTGACTGCATATATGAAGTGGGTCCCATTACTGTATAACTCCTCTACACTAGGCCAGACAGGCCTCGGGAGACGCATTTCCCTGAAAGGCCTCAGGAGACACATTTTCCTGTATAGGGTAAACCTAAATATAATTCCCCTCTATACTCAACCCAATCTCAAGGACACACTCTTCTCAAGCTTGGAAAACCACACGCAATGCCTGTGAGTAGAGGATAGAGTTCAACAGAGCGTGGGGAAACCCAAGTAACCTTACTTATCCTCCTAGGGAAGCAACTACAGAAAACATGTGTCTCAGAATCTGATCATTCTGATCTGGACTCCTGGATGTAAAGGAGGGGGAAATTACACTGAGAAAAACGCCCCCAGAGGCTACCATTATGTAGTAACTACTATCACTGTGAGTCAGGTGCCTGTGCTAAGAGCTTTACATACATCGTCTCACTTAATCCTCCCAGCAATCTCATGTGGACATTACTGCTATCATTCTTGTTTTACAGAGACTAAAATGTTTACAGAAGTTTGCATTTTGTGATTCCTAAAACAGAGCATTTAGTAAGCTTCATTCATGTTTTAATGTATTTATTGAGTATTTTTACTACTGTGCTACACATTGTGGGAGATACAAGGATGAATCAGATATGCTCCCTGACCTGAGAAGTTCACGGGCCAGTCGAGGAGACAGTTAAATATTTAAGTAAACCAGATTTTGTTAGGGAGATGGGCAGGTTGGCACTGACTCAAAAGTCTCACCTAGAAAAGATAATTTGGTTCAGCAGCCTTGCAAGCTAGGCAGGCTTCAAAAGGCAGATATAGGAGAGCATGTGCTTTCTGGGAAACTAAACTGTACACTCCTTGAGGGAGGAATTAAATCTTTTATGCATAGTTCAATTCAACAGATTTTTAAAAATCAAGCATCTTCTATGTACCTACCAGGGCAGTATGTGAATGAAGAGGGGGTGGGATATAAAGATACGTAAGATCAACTTCTTGCCCTCAGCCCTCTGGGCAAACTTCTTCCTTAGTCAGTAGCGTACTTCTTTCTCTAGCCAACCAAGGAGTCTCCTCCTCCTCCTTCCCTCCATGAACACTTGGCCTACTTGTTTATTTGACTGTCGTCTGCCTGGTCTGGGTCAGACACCCAGTACAGCATCTGGGGCTATAATTCTGAGACTTGAAAGACTAGGAAAAAGAGCTTCACACCCTGAAATTTTAGAAGTCATTTCTGAGTCTATTCCTGCCCATGTTTCAGAGGAGATTTAATAACCTTCCTTAATGATACTCAACTCATTTGAAATTCACCTGCTAATCCACATGTTCCCACCCTTAATGGAGGCACAACAATGCTAGGAAGACTAGTAAGGACAAGATGCTGGCTTTCCCAGGTTTGCTTTTACCCTGTGAATGCATGTGTGTGCACATGTGAGCTCGTGTTTCTGTGCACATGTGTACATGTAATAGCATGTGTAGGTCCAAGTGACACTTCTCAGGCTCACCATCCACAATGGAGGAACCAGGTCGGGTTTCCTGCTGCCCTGTAAGGGTGACACATGTGTCCAGGAAACCACCGCACGCCTGACTAATTGGCCTGAGTGGCAAGGCAAGCCCTCTGGGAATCCCCAGGGACTTGTCTGAGAAGAGCTATGAACAGTCATAATAACAAAGGCAGAAAAAAATAACAACAGTCCATCTTGGCGCCCTGGCTGTAAATGGCTCATTTACTCTGGCAAGAGGAATAGAGTTTTAATGACAAATTGTAATGCCACACAGCAGGCTTGGTTATGTGCTGTAAATTATTTTGAAAGAGGCACTATGCCGTAATAAAAAAAATTTTTTTAAAAAGGATTGTTCTCTGCTGTGGAGTCTGGACTGAGCCTCAGAATGAGGTCGCCTGGAATCCCCCATCCTCACGTCCACCCCCTTCCAATGTTTCCCTGCTCCTTCTCCAGGTCTATCTTGTCTGGCTTCTGGACACTGGAGACATGGCACTACATTCCAGTCTGGCTCTGCCACTTCCTAGGAACATAGTTTACTTTGGTGACCATGTGAGGAATGGACTTAGAGGGGGACAGGCTAAAGACACCAAGATGATTTAGGAAGCTACTGTAGTGAAAGAAAATGGAGATGATGAACGCCTGACATAGGGGTAGTGATGGTCAGATGGAAAGAAGGGGGTGAATTATTGGAGGTCATTTTGGGACACATCTATGGGAAAAAGTTGTTAGGGAATGGACATGGGATTTGATTGGATGTGAAGCAAAGCAAGGGTGGCTTGAAAGAATCTCAGGTTACTAGCTCAAGTGAAAAGGTGTAAGGTGACGCTACCAATTGAGGAAGAGGCAGTTCCATGAAGAACATAACTGTGAGGAATGCCTGTGAGACATTCAGGTAGAGATGTCTAGCGAGGAACAAAATATATGGCTAAAGAAATAAATTTGAGTCTTATCAATTCAGAAATTGTGGGCAAAACCTGAGTGGATAAAATAGATCAAGGACACTGTATAGCAAGGAAACAAAGGTGAGACCCCCAAGGAGCACCAATATGAATGAGGCATGATGGAAAACAAGCCACCAGCAAAAGAGGCAGAGACAGAATGAGAAGAACCTGGAGAATGCTCTGTTCTGGAGCACATAGGAGTAAGGAGCGTCAGGAAGGCCAGTGATCCACAGTGTCAAACCTAGCAGAGAAGTCTCCGAGGATTCAGAGATGGCAGAGGGCCAAGGAGTGAAGGGAAATGGGGGCATAGCGACACTAAGATATTTGAGAAGCTTGGATGGGAGTTGGATAAAGGAAGGAGCTGAAGTGATATAGGAGAGGAGGCAGAGGGTAGAGCTTCTGTCGTGCTCTAGAGTCAAATATAAACTTAGTTAGACTCTCAGCTTCCATACAATTGTGTGCTTGTAGTGGGTGATTTTTACCTCCAAGCTGTTTCTTTGTTATTGTTGTTAATACTCACCCGAGGATATTTTTTCCATTTATTTTTAGAGAGAATTGAATGGAGGGGAAGAGACACAGAGAGTGAAACAGTGATGTGAGAGAGATACATCTACTGTTTGCCTCCTGAACGCACCCCAACTGGCCCAGGGATTGAGCCTGCAACCAATTCTTTTACCAGAATTGAATCTGGAACCCTTCAGTCTGCAGGAAAACACTCTATCCACTGAGCCAAACAGGCCAGGGATCCAAGCCTGTTTCTTCATCAGTAAGATTAACATAATAAAAGCTAGACTAAAGGATATACAGTAGGTGCTCAGTAAATGGAGCTGGAGGAGGACGTGAGTTCATAGGAAGAGTTTTCTAAAAGACAGAAGGGATAGGGACCGGTAGGACAAATTCAGAGACTGGTCCCAGGGACATCAAGTTGTGCGGTACAAGTGCTACTCATTTCTTTTGCTGAAAGTGAGAGATATTGTGGGTTTCCCAGCTCATTGTACTTGAACTGAGATGTGTTGGTCACAGAATGTGACAGAGTCTATAATTGTTTAGGAAAGCACTGTGTCTGTGTGAAAATCAGGGTAACATTTAGGGACAATAGAAAGTAAAGATCTTAGTGATGGTTTAGAAGTGACAAGGACAGTGAGGGAACAATTGATGAAATAGAAACAAGATGGAAAATGAAACAAGGTCATGGGGAAGGAGGGAGAGGGTGGGGTCAAGGGCTGTCTTTGAACAGGAGGAGAGACATGCCCCTGCACATCCTTCATGGGAAAGTTCCCAAGTGAGCAGGTTCTCATCTGGGGGAGAGGAGGCAGGGATAAGAATGGTTAGTGATCTTCCAGGTTGCCTGGTCATCATGCAAAGGAAGAGCTAGAATCCAGAAAGCTGATTTCCAAACACTACATCATAGTTGATGCCACGCTAAAGCAAGAACTCGAATCCCTTGCCTCTTTCCATGGCATCTGTTTGGTTGAAATGAATTAAAAGCAAAAAGTTGGCTTGTCTTATCTTGGTGAATTCCCCGCCTGGTGATTCCTCCTTGCTGTGTTGGAATAGGAAAGAGTAAACTAAACAAGAAATGAAAGCCCTCCATCTATGTAAATTCAGGAAATGCTGCAGGCTTCACTGTAATATTTAGAGGCCCATCTCCTTGCACTACATATATTTTAGTTTATTAGTAGGAATCCTAGTATGTTGGTGTAGAAGAAGAAGAAGAAAAAGAAGAAGGAGGAGGAAGAGAAGGAGGAGGAGGAGGAGGAGGAGGAGGAGGAGGAGGAGAAGGTGAAGAAGAAGGTGAAGAAGAAGAAGAAAACGACGACGACACATGTGGAGGAGACAGAAAGCCTTTTGTCCCATTCTCCAGTTGCATCTCAGGGAAGCCTTATGAGGTGAGGATCCTGGCAATGGGTGTTCAGAGAGGGGCATCTAGATTGACCAGATAAATGCAGCTCTTTGTTTTGTTGCTGAATACCTGGTCCTGTAAGCAAGTGTGTGTTGTTTGTCAGTCTCTAGTGAGGAGAGACGAAACAGTGTTTTCAGAGGCACAGGTAACCTCAGCCCATCCTGGGGCACCTGGGGATTCACCACAGGACAGAATGAGACCTTCGAATCCCTTTCTTGGGGCCAGCCAGCGATTCACCTGTCTCTGCTACCTGCCCCTCACAACACCTTCGGCCTCCCTGCTTATCACTGACTGTTGTCTTTGGAATCTAACTTGCTGCCAGGTTTGACACTCAATAAAAGCCATGAAAACATGAGTTAAGAAATCCTTCTCCACCAAACAATAGCACCTACCATTTGCTTGGAATGGCCTTTGCCATTTGTTCAAGCTAAAAATAAAGAGGCCATGAAGGAAAAGAGAAAATAAACAATGGGATATAAGTGATGCTTAAAACTCTTCTGTGATTCCAGCTCAGGCAGAATAACCTCCACTCAACAGGCTGGACAAGTGGTCTGAATGACAGCCCTGAGGTGGTCTGTCCAAAGATGGTGGGGCCTGCAGTCACTCCTTCCTTCACTGTCACACAGATAAAGCCACAAAAGGGCTGGGGACCCTTTCTGGTGCAGGCAAATGCCTTAATATTTTCTTAGGTGGTAATATCTTATTCAGAGTAATGTTCATTGAGGCTGAAGAAGAGCTGATACTCAGCATGTCTTGGTCAAGCCCATGCATGGGAAGGAGAATCCAGGATGGGACAACAGCACATCTAATGGCAGGACCAATGAGGTCATGCTATGCTAGGTACCAAAGCCATGAGGCCCCTCTTGATGGAGATCATCCCAAATGCCCCATTTAGCTGATCTGACAAAAGGGCAATGGAGACACAAGCTTAAGGGATGTTCCGATGAAAACCTAGCTCTGGTAGAAGCCAAATTCTGGGATTTAGAAGAGCTGAGTGAAGTAGGATGGTCCCCTAATCCAGTATGCCTGTTGTGCTTATAAAACAGAGGAGCATGCCATGTAGTGAAAAAGGCAAGTTGGAGTGACACAGCTGCAAGTCCAGGGACACCGAAGCCTGCCAGTGACCCACTGAGAAGTTGGGGAAGAGGCAAAGAAGGGTCCTCTGTGGTGGAAGCGGGGCTCTGTGACACCTTACTTTCAGCCTAGTGACCTCCACAAAAGTGAGACAATAATTGCTGGTTGTTTGAAGCCTTGTTTGTGGTACTTTGTTTACAGCAGCCCTGGGAAACGCACACCCATGGCTCCTATGAACGTGTGTGGTGAAGTTCCTGCCTACTCGAACCCCCTTTATGCCCTCTCACCCTTACTCTGGCCACACTGGGTTTTTCTTCAAGTTCGAGAGCACAGTAGGGCCCATCTCTCCTTTAAGATCTTTGCATGTGCTAGTCCTTTCCCACAGAACATTACTCCTCCAGATGTTCATGTGATTAGCATTTTCTTATCTGATTTTGCTTGAAGTATCACTATTTCTTGCTTTATTCCTTCACAGCACCAATCTTGACCTAAAGTAGTTCAGTTTTTTTAAGCTGTTTTATCTTACTCTTCCACTAGAATATTAGCTGCATAAGGACATAGGCCACTAAAGTAGGCTTGCTATTCTAAGCCAAGCTCACGGTCACTGTCATGAAGGATTTTGTTCACCAATACATTTTTGGCTCTTCACACAGTACTTGGCACATTCAAACTACTCAATGACTATGCTTTTAATGAATGAATGGGTGGATGGATGGATACTACACTGAAGGTTCCTCCTGTTATATCTCCCTGTATTGAAGGAAGGAGCACCCACTATGAAACACAGAGGGCCAATCAATGTAGGTGATAGAATATTTTTGTTGGCATCAGAAATAGAATTAGAAACCAGGCCACTAAGACTTGAAACTCATGCTTTTTCTATCAGTGTATGCTAAGAATATCACGGAAATCTGTTTATATATCAAGTTTTTATAAATCAAGTCATATTTTAGAACTAGTGAGGGGGCTGGCCACTTAAAAGGAATCCTGAGGTAACGCAATTTATAAAATGAGCAGCAATTTCCTAACTCATAATTTGTGAAAATTCAACCTTGTGACTATTGAGGTAGTTGGTATCCAGGCCAACTGTGATTCCTGCTTCTGAAAACACAATGATGCATATTTATACCACTTGCTCAGAGGTGGATACATTTTTAATACAGACTCTTTGCTGTCACCCCCTTTTTCAGGGTTGGATGCCAAATGCAATGATCTGTTAAAACAATAACAACACCACCCACCAGTCTCTGATTTGAGAACTGGTGGTGACAATCTTTTACTTTTTGCCAATTTGGAAATCTCCCAGCACCTTGTTAATTTGACTCTCTGGGAAAAATGGGATCTTCAATTCACCTCTGTGGGGAGAATGATGATGACTTAGTACAGCCTGTCCCTAAGCCAGTCTCCTCGCTCTCCTCTCTGCGCTGGGCCATGATTCATCTCCCCAGTGCCCCAATCCATCATGCCTCTCAATCCCTTCACACACCTCCCCTGGTGCTCTGTGGGGAGGGGAAATGCATGGCAGGTATTCCCTGGGATCTTGCTTCCAGGACAAGGGAGGCAACAGAGTGGCCCTGCTCACACTGCCAGCAGCTGAAGCCCCTGCCCTAAAGGGAGCAGAGGGAGCAGATGCTGGAAGAACTTCCTGATGGCCTATGTGACTCTCAGAGCAATGGGTCCCAGGAGGAGAGGAGAACAGCCTGTGGCTTTTCCAATAAAGAGAGTGGCTGCTGAGCACAGGGCTTTCAATTCCTAGAATGTAAGCTCCTCGAGGCAGGAGTCTTACCTGCTCTGCTCACTACTGCATCCTCAGTATCTAGAATAGTAGGGACTCAGACACCATTGTTGACTGAAGGAAAGAATGAGTGAATGATCCTGCAGGCTTCCCATGAGCCATACGTAATAGCTTAGATGTGACAGACCCTTCTTTGAACCAGTGGTTTCTTCCTGCTCTGAACTCATAGCTCTGCCCACTGTGCCACCTACCTAGATCAAGCAGACTGAATCCTGGTCAGCCTCTCCCATAAATGCATCAACTACAAACTCCTGGAAGGTAGGGACTTAGAGTTCTGCTTACAACTCTTTCCTTGGTCTCCATACTTGAAGTAATCCAACCATGCGTCCTGCCTCGGTGTTCAGAAAAGGTGGCCTCTATGGCCTAGCGCAGTGCTCTGCACAGAGCAGGCCCCAGGAAACACTTGCAGAATGAGAGAGTCGAGGCTGTGTCTTCCAGACTCCCGGGTGGAATAAGGACACAGGGCAGAGAGCGCCAAGGTCTCAGTGCTCTGTTTGTCTTGCTATGTGAGGACACACAAAGGGTCTTAGCCACCTCGAAAGTTAAGCAAAGAGGAAAATCATACAGTAGGCCTCCTGTTGGCTATCACCTGGAAAACATCTGCCCAGTGCCAGGCCCTATGCTAATATGCATTACATATTTACCAGGATGTTAGATGGAACTTCTCCTGCTATCCCAACATTGGCGGTTTGAATGAAGGGCTGAGGCAAAGAGACCTTAAGTCTCCCCAGACTTAAAAAAAAAAAAAAAAAAGCAGCCCAGGCCAGAAACCTCCATCGGGACTTTGAGCTGGCTCTGGCCATGCCCTCTCCCAGCCACCACTCCAGGAACTCCCCTTCCAGGTCTATAAAACAGGACAAGAGGGGCTCTGAGCTGTTGATCAGTGGGGAGATATTTGGCTTCTCCTCTCCATTCATAAGGAGAGAAGTGTTTTCTCTCACCTCCGCCAAGACAAGTGAAGGGGGCACCAAGAAAATTATTCAGAAATATTAGGGGTGCTTCCAAGAGCAGGACACTGGTGCTTCACTCCCAGGGGATATTTTGCATGTTGGTTTGGTTTTGCCACTTAGCTGAGCAGGGCAAAGATTTAAGAGAGTTCTTAAAAGAGTAAGGTGGGACCTAAGAGTTGGGGGTGGGGCCATATGGGAACACTGGATGCAATGCCTGCTGCTTCTTGCCTGGGAGGTGGCCCAAGGGAGCCAACCAGGTGAAGAGGAATAACTGTGTAATATCCTAATGTCCCTCCCCTTCCTCATTACCTCTGGATCTCAGAGGGTATGAAAGAGGAACACAGAGTCTCCTATGGCTGTTGTAGAGGGTGGGGAGAAGCCATGAGGCTGCCCAGGCAGCATAATGCCCCTCCCCCCTAGAGGTTGAGGGAAGGGGGCTGGCCTAAGGGAAGTGTGATTACCTCTCTCCTAGCCGGTCTGTGGTCTGCGGTGATAGTAGAGCTGTATCCACAACACTAGAAGCCAGAGGGAGTGACAATCCAAGGCATTTTTCCTGTTCCCCAACTTTGGCTCAAAACATCAGAGGAGATGGAGCCTAGAAGGTGGCCAGGGTGGCAGTGTCCCACAGCTGACCACACCTCTCCATGGCTACTCCAAGGACCAGGGTGTGGGGAGTGACAAGCAGTGGATCACACTTGAAGTCGCCCACTGAGTCATGAACCTGACTACACTGGAGGAGGGATCCTCAAATGAGATTTGAGATTGGCACTTTACACTAGATGGACAGGATAATTTTAACAGAAGTTGCCAGGAAATTATGGATTCTGTCCAAGAGGTCATTCAAGTACAGCCCCAGAGAGGGAGAGCAACTCAACGTAAGACTTTTGGAGACAGTGAAGGAAGATAAAACTGTCCCGTAAATGTCCTGAGTTCAGACTGCATAATGATCTACTTACACATAGGTTATATCACTGTGTACTTATAGCAGCTATGTAAAGTGTGATATACAAGCCTCACTGAACAGACAAAGAAACTAAGGTCTGTGGCAGTAAAATAATTTGCCAAAAGCCACACAGGAATAGGTACCAGCGCTCTCAACTTTTGCAGAACATTGATCCCATTCCTTCCTGTTGACTGATCTCCAGATGTGTTTAAAGGCAGACATTACGGAGGATTCAGAGCATGGATCAGAAGCAAGGCAGCAGTGGATTTGTTCTTGAACCACATCTCACCTTGGGATTGTGAACCAATGACTGAATGAGTCCAAGCCTCCTCCTTTTCCTCCTCTATAAAAGGGGCATAGTACCTACCATCAAGGCATTGTGAGGCTTTGATAACACTTTTTCACAGGGCCTGTTAGATAATGCAGGAATACATTAATACTAATTCTTTCAGCCCTTTTCTTGAAAGCCTCACTTAAAAGGCCTCCGCCTTTATCTCCCGTAGCATCAATAGGATCTTCAAACTGAATCCTTTATGTGCAGCACTGGGCAGTTCCCACAAACTGCTATGCATATGTTGGGGTTTCCTTCCCATCTGATTACATCATATGCTCCCAATTAGACCATAAGCTACTTAAGGGTGGAACCACATTCCCACTTCTCTCTATGCTCTGGAGCATCTAGCCCAGCGCAGTGCCTCTGCTGAGATGTTTGTCTGTGAAACAGCTGGGAAAACTGAGGCCTATGGAGGAGAAAGAGGAATGATGATAACAATGCTGATCATAACAACAACTAATTTATTGAGCAAATACTCTGTGCCAGGCGTGGTACTAGGTACTTTAAATGCATTCTCTCATGGATTCCTTCCATCAAGCCTGGCTAACAGGTTTTCTTTGCTGGTGGGATAGTTGACTGGCCTAACTAACATTTGTCAAGAGTTTACCATATGCACAGACACTGTTCAAAGTGTATTCAATGTGTATTATCCTATTTAGACCGTACTGCAAATCTATATGATAAATACTGGTATGCCCATGTTATAGGTAGAAAAGTACAGAAGTGTACAGGTTAAACAGGTTGCTCAAAGTGATGTACAGAGGAAATGAAAGCTCTAAGACTCAGATCCTTGACATTTGTCTCCAAAGCACAGACTTAACTCCTAAATTCTAGTGCTAGGGATTAGGTGACTTGCCAAAACGTGTGTAGCTAATAAAGGACAGTTTGGAGATTTGTGCTCCCTGGCTCTCGAGTTCAGTCAGGTCCACTGTCTGAAGGTAGAAACAAGACTCCAAAGCAGAAGTTCATGAATACATCACTAGTTTGTTTCAGTCTGTGGAGCTCTCCACAGGACCAAAGAGTTTGTGAGACCCCTCCTAACCACTTGTCAACAGGACAACCTCTCCTCAGACTTAGTGGGAAGATTGGTGAGGCTTCAGCTATGACACCAGAGGCAATCATTGTTCACCACAAGAAGTTAAATGCTGTGATTTTAGGAATAGTACCATCCTATAGAGCCATCCCTGATACCCTCCTCTTACACCCCCAGGAACTCAGTACCTTTCTTATATCTGCCCTCCTCTCTACCTGGGTGACCTCATAGTGGGCTTTTCTTTCATCTTATAATCTGTTTTCTCTAAAAAGGGTGCTCACTTGGCTGCTACTCCTGGTATTTGTAGATCCTTCCCAATGGCATTCCTACCACCAATGAGAAGAGCCTAGCCATAGAGCCCAGCTCCACAGACTCCAGCCCAGCACCTAATGGCCAATGCAGACCCATGTGTGTCCAAAGAGAGAAATCAGCTGCTGCCCTCCTTCCTGGGTAGGGCTGATTCCAGGGACTCCATGAGAGAAGAGGTCTGATGTGTAGGATAACTTTTTGACTGATTCATGTAACGGCTATGAACAGACAGGCTTCCAATATCAACCAGTCCTAGGCTTTTTGGGAGATTCTATATCCCACTCTCACAGAGACCAGAAAAGAAGCTAGAATCTGTCAACAACTCCGATTCATGTGAAAGTAGCGTGAGGTCGATGGGAGTGTCAGGGCAGATGAACGTTGCTTTATCTCTGACATATTCTTCATTTGACCACAGGGCTCCCTGAATATGACTTAACTGCTGCACAAGTATTTGTGAGTTTATGTATAAGGCATTCAGGTAATTCTTTGCTAGAGTTAGTTTGAGGCTTCATTCTTGGACCCAAACCAACCTTGCATAGGCTGGTTGATTTCTCCCATAGACCAACACAGGAATGACATTGGATTTTCTCTTGGGAAACACACTGAAATCCCATATTGCTTTCTGATCATTGGCCTGGATAGAAATCTATTCGTTTATGAGTGGAATCTATTCCCCAGAAGATCTAACGCAAAAGCAGTTCTCTGGATGTTAGGTTTTTTGTGGAGGGTCCTCTTGTTCTTTCTCTTAAGTGACTTTTTTCCATCAAGTCTAGGAGGCAAGATTCTGCCCTACATATTGACTTAGATTAAACATAATCTAGATTCTTTTGCTTGCTTAAAAAAAAAAATAAAAAGGCACCGTTCTAGAAGTTTTCCCCAATGAATGCAAAATTAACTCATTTGCCTCACCAACAAAGTTTTGGTCTGGGGGCTGCACTCATTGAATGATTTAATCATTGAGCACAAATATGAATGACATTGAAGTGTCTTCCTGAGCTTCATTCTGTTCCCACCTACCTCCAGGTAACTGTGGGGCACACTCGTCCCTCCACAGCTCCCATGGTCCCCAAATGAGAGCTGTTGGGAATTGGTTTTTACTTCTAGACAGTGGTCTCAGATTATTTACTTGGTGGCATAAAATTCCTAACATTTCACTATTCCCCTTGGAATCAAACATTAAGTGTTGAGAGCCCTGCCCACGGCACCTGAGTGAGCACGTATTCATGAGCTCGGAATTACTCCATGTACATAAACTTCACAGTGATCCCATGGAGAGATCTTACCATTATCCCCATTTTACAAATTAAGGATTTATTAAGTTTAGGAAATTTAAGTAACTTGGCCAAGGTAACTACATGGTGGTCTGAAGGTTTAAACCCAGGTGTGCTGGGACCAGAGCTTGGGAGCACCTCTGGAGTGCAGACGGATACTCTAGAGCAGAAGTTCTCACCTCCAGCCATGTATTAGGATCACTTCAGTTGCTTTTAAAATATACTGATGTCTGGGCTTAACTCAGCCCAGTGTAATCAGAATCTCTAAAGGTAGAAATTTTAAAGAGGAGCCAGGCTGAGAACCACTCGCCCATGGGGAAGAGCTAAATTCATGCCTACCTAGTGTTCGAATTTGAGATCCCAGAACTGATGTGAACTCTAACAGCAACAATAACTTGCTGGTTTTGTCCCTGCAAAACCTGAGTGTTCTAAAAACCCACAGCTACTCCACCCCTTCTCTCCCCACTGAGAACCAGTAGCTCTATCTCCTTCTATCTGGATTCTAAATGTAACATGGCTGTCAGCTGCAGGCCGGGTTCACAGCACCCAACTGCTTATCCTCTGTGAATTCTCCCCTTGTACCCATGCCCTCTCACTATCCCTCCTCCAGAGTTAATCATTCCTTCTTGTAAGTTCCACAACACTTTGATCACCCATCCCGTAGAGTACTTATCTCATTGTACTTATCTCACTGTTTATAAGTGTGTCTCTGTCCAACCCCCAGACTGTGAGTTACACAGACTGGGGCTGTGTCTGAACAGTCTGTACTCCCACTGTGTGACAAAACATTAAGCACAGAGGACAGACTCATGTCTGGTTGAAAAATACCTTCAGGCATAAAGAGCTAGATTCTGATATCAGAAAAATCTTTCTCCTGTTGCCACAACCTCTCCTTCCCTTCACCTCCATTTGACACAAAGATTTTTTATAGGAAGTAAAAACCAAAAGTAATTCCCACCCTTCAAGGTTTGGTTCGAAACCTATCTCAAAAAAAAAAAAAAAAAAAAAATGTCTCTTGGATTGCCCCCAGCTTGTAATGATCCCTTTTGGTGAATTTTTATAGTCATCACCATCTGTGTAATTCAGTTGTCAATCGCCTTCTTCTGTTACTGTCATCAATAGTTATTTTTCTTCCATGCTCATGGGTCTTACCTTCCAAATAAGACGGTGAACTCCATGAATTTAGCGACTGTCTCTAAGGTGGTAGATCATTTTGTTGGCTCGCTTGCTCGATATCTCCTGACAAACTGTAAGCTCTGTGAGGCCTGACACTCTCTGACATGACCCTTCAGAGGCAGCCCCAGGCACAGTGCTGGCGCTGGTCAGGAGCTCAACAGGGCTGTGCTAAATGAAGACGTTTGGTAACTCATCCTAGCCCAGTGCCCTGAACTTCCTAGGTACCCACTAATCATATTTACTGACTGGTTGTGAAGTGAAAAAGCAGTTCATATGACACACAGAAATTCTCAGATTAAGCCTTATTTCCTTTTCTTTTTAGCTTTTTGTAAATGCTTATTGGCTCTGGAATAGAAGTATCAGGGAAGAATCCCTCATCCACTCCCAAATTCCTTCCATGTCAATTTGACACAAAGCCTCTAAACCTTCAGTTCAAATCTCTGGATGCATACATCTCCATGATTAAATTCAACAAGTCACTGCGGGGGCGGGAGGGGGGCGGGCAGATAGTGGAGCAACTGGGCTGGCTGGTGCCTGCACACGCACACTCGCTCCTAGGTAGGACTTCTAAACACGGAATCAGGAGTGCTACTTAACTTCTTAATGAAGGAAACAGATTCCCCAGCCCCCTCAGTAGAGATGTTGCTCAGCCGTGCCAGCTATGAAGCACAGGCTTCTGCCCCGTTTTGCTGACTGATGATTCAGTAGGGTCCCCCACAGATGGCAGGCTTGGTACCCAAAGGCAGCCACATTGCCAAACAGATCACTGTTTCCTGTTTTCCTTCGGTGCAGTGAAAGTGGGGTGGGGAGAGGAGGACAAAAGAAACAAATGAATTCACCTGCCCCAGAAAATCATTGCACCACCCTTATCACCCAGGCCCCATTTTCAGCCTCACAGCTGCTGCTTCCTGGCACACACAGCTATTGCCACTGACTTCTAATGAGCTGCAGTTAGCAGGGTAGGAAGAAGTGAAGGGGCTCCGATGTCACTGATGAGGGGGCACAAAGGCGCTCAGCAAAGCTGGCGTCAGAGCAGATGAGTAGAAGGAAGGAGGGCAGAGCCAGACGACAGTGTGCCCCAGTGTCGGAATCAGAGGCTACGTGTAAGATGCCCTCTGGAACATCACAAGTGTTTCAAAACCACCACCAGCTGGACCCGGTTGCAATCCCTCATTACAGACAGAAGAAAGGGCATCTTGTTTGGCCAACCCACAGCCAGCTCTAGCCACATGGGCATCACTCCTTCGGCAATCTTTGAAATATAATGGCTGCTGTGGATGCCTCCCCACTATGGGCAGCTCAGAAGATCTGTAACATCCATGATGCCATGGCCGAGAAGTTGAAGCTGAACTACCTTTGGCAGGAATCTGGGTCTGCTACAAGGCTGGAGGGTAGGGGGACTGAATCCCTGTGTTCAAAAGGCTGCCGGCTCCCCCAAATATTTTTTTTCTCAGTGAAGAGTGATGGGCGAGCAGGTTTGTTTTTAAATCAGTAGTGACTCTGTTTTCCTCTTTTAATGGTGCCTTAGAAGAGTTGTAAAATATTATTGAGGGGATAAATGCTCTCCAAAGAGGCCTAGCAACAGAAAAGGGAGACAAACCCTTATTTCTGACCCTTATCTAGCTCCTCAATATGGTTATTTAAAAAAATTAGAGAAAGATTTGAGGGAACAAATAATCAATCTGTTTTATATATACTCTGTGGCCATGAGTTTACCGTTAACTAGCCAACAGTATATATCAAATAACATATCTCTAAGCAGAAACACATTTAAAACAAGGTTTCATCAGTTAGTGAAAATGTTGCAACCAGAGGCTCACAGAAACCTCACTGTATTTCCTCAAGAGCAATGCTTCAGTATTCACTAATTCAGTGTTTTCAAAGACTTTATGGAACATAACTATTGCAAATCACAAGAATCAACTCTACTTTTGGCATACTTTTGATGACTTAGAATGGTTGTCTATAGTATTTCAAATCACAGAGACTGCAGGATAAATGAACAACAAGAGGAAGAGTAGGTAGGAAACTGTCATATTACATGGCATGAAGACGAAGAGCATCAGCTTTTAATCCTGACTCTGCCACTCCTTCGCTGTATGAGTTTTCTCTTGCTGTGTAACTAGCTACCACAAACAACATTTACCATTACCTCTCAGTTCCCGTGGATCAAGAGTACAGGCACAATTTAGCCATAGTCAAGATGCCAGTCGGGGCTGCTGTCTTGCCCGAGGCTCGGAGTTCTTTTCCAAATTCTAGTGGTTGCTGGCAGAATTAATTTCCTTGCCACTGCAGAACTTGCGCCTTACTTCTTCAAGCCCAGCAGGAGAGACTCTCATCTCTTTTAAAGGGCGCATCCAATCAGGTCAGGTCCCCCTACAATGATTTCCCCTGAAGTCAAGGCTTAAAATTCAACCAGTTAGAACCCCTAATTACATCTGCAAAATCCCTTCTCCTTTGCCTTGTGACATAATCATGGCATATGACCATTGCCATGTTTCCAGTAGGTGACTGTCTTGCTTACGTAAGACAAAGGCAAGGGTGAGTCATCTCCGAATACAAGGATGAAAAAGAAAGGTGTGAGGCTTTGACTAGGAAATCCAGAATGAGGATGGAAAATATGTCATCCTTTGGTCAATGAACTTCCTAATCCGGGTGGCATTGGGGAAGGCGCAGCACCTTGGACAGCACTAGGCAGAGTATTGCTTGTCTTGCTCCAGATCACAGCCACTAAGAGCAGGCTGCTCCATCTGCAAACGCCCAGGCCCGATACACTTGAGGTTTGCATCACGGGAGCCTACAGGTGGGACTCCACTCTGAAATGGTAATTGTTCTATTTAAGCTTCCTGATCAGCAACAGGCTCTGGGGCAGATGGTGTACCCTGGGGTTTGGAAGGCAGCTTGAGTAGGAGAGGCCTCAACACTGACTATATGCTGCTCAGAGACCTGCCCAAGAGCCCTTAGGAGCCTGTACTGTAATTATTACAGTCGTCCCAGCCCCAGTGTCCCACTGGCAAGTGATTTCACATGTAATTATCCTCATGACAAGGAAGACTTTTCCCATCCTCCTCCCTATCCTTCTTCCTCCTCTCTCTATGTTCCTTCTTTCTTCCCCTTCAACTCTCAAACAAATCCAGTAATGTCCACATCAAGATGCAGAGGAATCAACCTCAAGGTCACCTTCTACCCTGGCCTGGGGCTGCTCTCTCCTTGGAGAGCAGCCTGTCATGTTCCCTGAAACCATCAAAGAAAGCTCGGATGGCATTCCCCTCCACCTTCCTTCAGACAAGAGTCTTTGACTTTCTATCTTTAGATCAACTGTCTCTTCCTAAAAGCTCACCTTGGGCTCAGGGAGGGACAAGGATTATTGCTGAAGGAAACTGTGCAAAACGCTGGCCCACGTAGGTCAGACCAGCTGTGATGTGACCAAGATTCTATTAACTACTTAACGAATGACTAGCACATGACACACCTGATGAGTAATTTAGGCTCGACACCATGTTGAATGCTTTGTAGTCGTGTTCAGTCCTTGCAACAACCTTATGTTATTATCCACATTATATAGATGAGTAAAGGGAAAAGTTAGGTAACTTTCCCCAGATCACATCACCAATCAGTAGCCAACATGGTCTGTGTGACACCTGGTCCAAGCATTTAATCACCCTGCTCTGTTACCCTATGTGTAGGTGGGCTTCTACCCACATTGCTGCTCTCACACTTTGATTACTGACTATTGGCAATTTCATTGTGCAAACGATAAAGCAATATTTCCAGCTGCCCAGTATTCACTCAGCGTCCCGTACTCAGCTGTCAGTGCTGCCAGCCATGGCTTGCTTGCCTTTAAGTTGCCCACGGCATTTTCAGTTGTGTTCCAGCCAAGCTGGCCTCGCTTTGCAGAGGGAAGGAGGTAACATACCCGCATTTTGGGACTAGTAAATCTGTGTCTGTGGACCAGTTGCAAAGCATCAGTAAACTCCAAAGAGAAAGAGGGTCTGGAGAATGAGACCCTCAGTTGTCTCCTCAGTCACAACATGAAAACTCTTTTTTAAAAAATCTTTATTGTTCATATTATTATAGTTGTTCCTCTCCCCCCCCATAGCTCCCCTCCTTTCAGTTCCCACCCCACCCTTTGCCCTTATCCCCCCCACACACTGTCCTCATCCATAGGTGTACGGTTTTTGTCCAATCTCTTCCCACACCCCCAACACCCCTTTGAATTGTGAGTCCACTCCCTTTCTATGCCCCTGATTCTATTCTACTCACCAGTTTATTCTGTTCATCAGATTTTTTTATTCACTTGATTTTTAGGTTCACTTGTTGATAGATGTGTATTTGTTGTTCATAAAATTTATCTTTACTTTTTCTTCTTATTCCTCTTCTCAAAGGATACCTTTCAGCATTTCATATAATATTGGTTGGGTGGTGATGAACTCTTTTAGCTTTTTCTTGTCTGTGAAGCTCTTTGTCTGACCTTCAATTCTGAATGATAGCTTAACTACACACTGGGCATTGTTGCCAATAGCCCAGAGTTCAGCCTTTGGCCATTGGTGAGAGGTCCCCCACGCACTGAAGTCTACACATCATGCAGAGCTTGGGTATTCATTTCCAACCACTCCTCTAACAAATTACCATAAACTTGGTGGCTTAAAACAACAGAAATTTATTCTGGAAGCTGAAGTCTGAAATCAAGGTGTTAGCCAGGTTGATGGCTCCCTCAGAGGTTCTGGGAGAGTCTACTCTATGCTTCTCTCCTGGCTTTGGGCATTTGCCCAAAATTTCAGTATCCCTTGGCTTGTAGCTGCATCACTCTGTGTCTCCAACTCTGTCGTCACATGGCCTTCTCATAATGATGCCAGACATGGGATCAAGGGCCACCCCCTACAACTAAGCTCATCTGCAAGGCTACTTTCCAAATAAGGTTGCGTTCTGAGGTTCTGGGTGGATGTGAATTTTGGAGAGGGAACTCTATTCAACCCAGGACAGCTCAGCAATGGCATTTTGGCAGATCCCACACAACATCAGGGAAAGGATTTGAGCTTCTCAAGAGGAGAGGTCCATGCAGGTGGGGAGGTGAAGGGAGACCACCTTGAGCAGTCAGTATCCATGGCGGACTGCGGTACTGCCCCTGCACCTAAAACATTTCACAGAAATCAAGCCAAAGAGCTAAGAAAGTCACACAGAGAACAAAGGCAACTTCCCCCATAGCTCAAAACACAGCAGCCAGCCTTTCTTCCAAAGTGCACCACTTGAATTATCCAGGTAAAATGCCAGGTAACTCAAATCATCTCATTCTTCATCCCGCAGCCCCTCCAAACTACAAGAAAAATAGGTAAGTGCCTTCAATCTTTCCTTTCATTTCCCCTCTAACCCTAGGAGGGATGGGGGACACCCAGGAGCTCAGGCCATGAGGCCTCCCAGACAATCCCAGGCAGGAGGGCTCAGGGCAAAAAGCCTCATGGTCCCCCAAGGCGACTATTTCTGCTAGTGGGGACTTGTTTCTGAGGACTTCGGAGAAGGGCTGTGCAGAACTGCATCCCATCTGGGCTAAGCAGACTAGTTTCCTCCCAGCAAAAGGTTCTGGGCTGCTGAGCAGGGCACAGTGGCAGGGGGCTGTCATTACAAGGCCCAGATAGGACATAATTACATGCTCCCTGGAAAGAGCTCCTAATTGAATTACGGGGTGTCCCCTGAGCATCAAAGGCAGCCGGGCTCAGAGGTGGCCCAGCAGCCCAGGAACAGACCCTCTGAGGAGCTGGTGTGGGGCAGGGCTCAGGCTGTGAAGTTGCTCAGGGACGCCTAGGCTCACAGTGCTGGGGTGAGGTTGTGGGGGTGGGCAGGAGGCAGAGCTCCTGAAACTGGGAGAGGAGAGAAGGAGGCACAAAGAATGGAGGATGCTGACCGCCCTTTGGTCCTCATATTCTCTAGTCTCATGTCCCCTGAGCTTGCTGAAACTTGGAGGAGGTACAGAGCCAAAGGGCATGCCAGGAATTTACTCCATTCATTCACTCATTCATTCATTCAGAAGACATTTTTTGTGTGTCCCTACAATGCAGGGGTGGGGAACATCCAGATCGAGGGACATGTAAGACCCAAGAAATCATTAGGTCTGGCCCTGCCAAGGCATTCGGGGTGAATTAATTAAATGTTTGACTAAATATAGCAGGCTAATTTTTAGGTTGATAATTTTTTATGGCCTTCAAATGATGTTATAAATATAAAAATGGCCCTTGGCAGTAAAAGATTCCTCACCCCTGCTATAATGAGACACAGAATGAGGCACTCAGAGGGACACAGGGAAGAACCAGGCGTGGCTGTGGTCTGAGGATATGGTCTTCCTGGGGACCATGTCTTCCTGAGGCCCACTTCTACCTACAGCTGTGTGTGCTGCACAAGCCAAGCCAATTGCCCATTCTCTCACGTCCTTCTGGTTGACTGGAAGGGATGTGCAATGATTCCAGTTTAAATTCAGTTGAATAACTCCAAACTGCATCCCGACCAAAGGCTGGGGCAGTACCTCTCTGTGGCCACAGCCCTCGGAGTTCCCCTCTTCTACAACTCTCACACACTCCTCTTCTCCAACAGACTGGGAGCTCCCTGAGGACAGGGACTGTGCCTTTTCTCACTGTGCTCAGCCCACAATATGAGCTCAACAAAAGTCTGCTAATTGGATCCTCAACAACTGACACCAGCCTTCCTGCCCCCTCTCTCCCATTGCTTTCTGCCTCATTGATTTGGAGGGCACTTGCAGGCTCTTCAGGAGCTGCCACTGAGACACCCCCTGCTCTCTTCCATCATCACCCCCTCAAACTCTTGATCCTGGATGCCTTCAGATATCATGGACACATGGACACATCAAAGGAGATCCCCTGAATCTCAACCTATGGGCCTGAGCCAACCTCGCCCTGTTTCCCAGGCAGCAGGGCAAAGCATTGCCTGCCGGCAGTTCCTGATGGTGAAGTGACACCAACAAAGACTCTCTGTACACTGGCTGGGGCAAGGGTGGGTCTGTGTCAGCCGTTCAGGGTGATGAACCCAGATTTCTGAGCTGAGCATCAAGGAATCCACTAGCCCTTGCCAAGTTCCCTGGGCTTAGTTGCCCCTGGGTTAAGAAGAAAGATCAGTCCAACTGTTAAGGAAGAGATATGAGGTGCACTCGTAGCTTTTTCCATATGAGGGGAGGAAAGCCTGCTGCTTTCAGCCTCCATACCTTATTCTGATGCTAAAATGTGTAACACAATAGAAAGATCACGTGATTTTGAAGAGCTAGGTTTTGATACTAACTCTTAAAAGTTCCTTGTTCTAGGGTAAATTGTTTAATCTTTCAGAGACTCAATTACTAATCTGAAGAAAATGGTAATATTAACCCTAAAGGTATAACAATATCCTTATACTTTTTTATATTTTCATATAAATATTAGAAGTTTTATTATGTAAGAAAAATAACCACAATAATAATATCCCCCTTCCTCATCCCCCCAGATTTGAACAGTGGTGAAGCCCAGGTAACCAACACTGTGCCCTGGATTCTGATATTTCTCTAGAATATTATGCTCTCCCCCTGGGGCCACTCTCATCAAAACCACTTTAAACAACTAGACTCCAGAATTTTCAAAGCATTGTACATCAGTTAGTTCCTTTGAAAGTTGGCCCTTGGCTATGTTCATTCTACTCTCTCCTCAACCCCCCAAAAAATGAAGTATATATTCTTCCAGCGGTCTACACAGGTTAATTAAAATGTCATTTCTCAAAATATATATATATTTAAAATAAAAATTAAAAATGTCCTTTCTCTCTGCTTTGGCTAGAACTATATTAACTCACTAGAGTAACACTAGTTATCTCTTGCTATATGTTACGAAAACAATGGAAATCTTATTACTTTTCAGCTCATAATCTTCTAAAACATGGGTTCCATAAGGAGGGTAGATAAAATGGTCTGTGGTATGGATCTGGTTGGGAACCGCTGGTCAACTTTATGAAACACACTAGATCAGTAGGGGTTCTGGAAAAGTCTAGTCTATTAGGAATTTGTCTGCTTCATGTGTCCAATAGGAATGTATATCCTTGTGGATTCACCCTGTGTTGTGTTGGATGAGGAAGAGTGTGAGTCAATGCATTTTCCCCATTAAGATTAGCCCAGTATTGGTGGGATAGTGGTGACTTCATGCTAGTAATGGAGTCTCCTAGTTTCTTTATCCCGTGAAGTTTTCTCAGTCTCTCGTCCTTAGATTGGCATTGACAGGTATTTGGCCTTTTCTTTTCACATGCACAGTTGAGCCCAGCCATAGCCTCAGCAACCCTTTCTAAGATGCCCCTGGATGGCCACTACTATCTGATTTAGCGGACATAAAAGGCATTCTATTGTACATCCCAGCCTGTGTCCTGGGACATGGGCACCTGACGTCACACTTATGCCACCTGGAGGTGAGAATGCTCTGACCAAAGATAAAGATGGGGAGGAGCACCTGTTGGTTCCAGCTAAGACCAGCTGACCAGCTGTCCAGTAGGAGAGGGGCGAGGCAGAGAAGGCTGTCATCTATCCTTGGCAAGCATGAGTGACGGAGAAACTTTCTGTTTCTGTCTGGAACACAGTCTGCTCTGGAAACCCAAACCCCGGAAGAGGCATTGAAAGTGACTCAGTCCCCAAATAGTATACCTGAGAATGACAGCAGATTATCTTCTGACGCTAGTGTCCTAGAAAGGACAGAGGAGACGAGGGAGAGAAATGATCATGGTAGCCTTGAGATTTGTGTCACTGAGCATCAGGCCCTAGGCATGTTTTCCGTCGATCTAGGCAGAGGCCAGCTTAATCTTGGCTGTTGAATCAGTGGTCAGCTTGATGGATCTGATGGGGCTGGGGACTCAAGAGGTGGCTATTCTTCTCATTCTCCAGCCTATTGCCTCAGCATAGACCCCTGTAAAATCAATGCTCTCTCTAAGGCCCTGCAAACTTTATATAATGTGTCTGTTTTGAGGTGATAGATGACTGTCCCACCTTACTTAGAAAGGACTTCCTTCTAAGTGACATTGCACACCACTTACAGATGCAACTACTTAGGTAGCTTACCATGGAATCCTCATGACAACTTCATATTTCACCCTACCACTCAGTATCTTGGAGAGGATTGTTGAGGCTGATTACTGTCGGGTTGGGGTGGGGCAGGGAGGAGCTTGGCTTGACACAGGGCAACCAACACATATCTGGCCATGGCCTTCACATGGCCAAGTTGGGGAAATGGTGGCGGGGGTGGGGGCGGGGGGATAGCATGGAAGAGAATCAGATTCTCTCTCTCTTGAGAGTCTGAGCTAGAAGAATAGAAAGATCTTTCCAGGTAGGTGTTGAAAGCATTATGGAGGAGAAGCCATGAGATAGGACTGCTGGTCATAAAGGTAATGCAAGGTGGAAGCCATGAGGGAGAAGGCTACAGAGAGAAGCAAAGATGCCAGAAGGCAGAGACCACATGGCCTAGGGGGGAGCACATCAGAAAGAGAAGGTGGTCCCAGGGCACCCTTAGCCTCTGATGGTTTTCTGATACCAGTTCCAGTCTATGCTGGATCCTCACAACTCAACCTTCTTGCCTTAATATCCAGTCGGCAAACACTCTGGTGAAGGAGAAAAGAGCACCACCAGGAGTGGGTTGTTTCCTGGGAGATATCAGTCTTCTTGGCATTATCATGATGATAGTTCTTTCCATTGAAATGACAGGCTTTCTTAAGAAATACACAGCTCATTCTGGATCACTCAAGGAAACTGTAGATCAGACAGTGGACAGAAGGCAACCCAAATACAGATGCCAACAGTGTGAAGAAAAGGGCTATAGGGACTAGAATAAGAATAAAAGAGGAGATAGGACTAGTGGAAATGGGGAGGAAGGCACTGAGTATGAGCAGGACTGGACACCACAGCACCAGTGCCTGCAGCATATACAGTAGAGAAAGAAAAGATGCAGCAGGAGGCATTTAGGGGGAAGAGAAAGAGATAGAGATAAAGATAGAGATAGATAGAGATAGAGATAGAGGGAGAGGAGTTTAAAAACAGAAATTAAGGTATGAGCAGGGAAATACAGAGTTGTGGACATGAAGTCTTGCAGCCAGGGCCATGGTTAGCCCTAGTGATGGTGGCACAATACACTCCACATCACCACAGTTCAAAAACAGAGGGTCTGGTGGTAGGGGGGTTCACAAGGAGAACTCACATGTGTTACACAAGGAGAAAACCAACAGGGAGACAAATCAAGACCACAAGCTCTGGGGAAATATGGATTACTGGGGAGAAAGGGCAGTATTAGTCATCCATAATCTGTAATTTATTCTAATGCCATGTTCTGAGTATTAAGTTACTATCACGATGTCACTCGTTTTGAAAGAACCAACAAACAAATGTATAAAAGAGTGTTGTCAGTATCACAAATAACTGGTTTTGTGAAACCTAACAACCAAGTGGTAAATGAACTGGGCTCAGGCAGGGATAGGGTTATAACCAGGCTGTGTCTAGGCATGCCGATTCATATCTAGAATGGGTCAGGATGGTGCCACATCAATGACCAAATTTAAATATAATACACACACATAGTTTTCATGAAAGCAAATTCCTCCATAATGAATACGTTGCACTTTCAACTTGATCTTCTACTCTACTTCTCCAGGTAATTTCCTACTTGGGTACCTGGTAGGTGGTAGGGGTGAGAATATAATTCCTATGCATAATAACTATCATGGCACCTGAGAATGTTTATCCTATGTTTTCCTTCATGGTCACATAGCAAAAGTCTCAAAGCATTTGATTCCTCCAAAATGCTTCTGGACTGTGCAGAATTTAAATATGGGGAGTTTGCTCTATTTGTACATCAGGCATTCTATCTCCAACTATCAATTATATCTTACTGGCTCTAGGCCAGGGTTTCCTATTGGGTTCTGGAAGCACAATTTAGTCTCTCTTTTTCAAAACAACAAGAAAACAACACCTTGAATAAGCAGAAGACCATAGTTCTGAATTTCCACTACCTTCCTGTGGAGTTGTTGTGGGCAGAACCAAAAGGTGGAGAAGGAATGAGTGCTCATACACCATCCAAATACATCTGGGAAGTTGATGAAAGGTTGGAACGACATGGAAGAATCCTCCCCACTCACCCGCATCACTTTACCCAAGTGTCCCTTTCCATCACTCTTATGAGTAAATGAGGAAACTCTGACCTAAAGCAAAGAGTTGAGACAAAAAAAGTAAGGCCATGGCAGAATCGACATCAGTACCCCTTTATTACTACTGCCTGAACTCCCAACTAGCACCTCTCCAAGCAGTGCACAGGCAGGCTGGGCATCAGCCTGTTTCATTTCCTCCCTGTCAGTCATGTGGTCAATCACAATGTGCCTTCTCCTGAAACCAACCTGACATTCTCCCTCTTGGGATCTCCAACCCTGCAACACTGAGTTTTCTAGAGGATGAGTTAATGTGAGAAGACTGGGGTGGGCATGCATATGGTTCCTGACCAAGGCAGGGAGAGGGATGCTGCCTGATCCAGTGTTTCCTGTACCCTTAGTCCTAACACAAATGAACTAGGAAGGCACTGGACTTGTAGTGATTTCTACAGATATATAACATTCAGTAGATTTGAGGTGCTTTATGGGTCCTGGAGTTGGACTATGTCCTTCTTTGCTGTAATTTTTGACAATTTCAATAAGAAAGAAAAAGTTATTAGGGTGTGAGACCTTTCTGGGTATGATATCCAAAGCTCTGCTAAAAAGGCCACATAGCCTGTGATCACTCCTTTAGGCCCAGAAGAACTGTCGTTGAACAACCCACTTGAAATGTCCCACTGTGCTAAGTTCCCCCATTCAGCAACTGGCATAGACATGGATTCCCTTTTTCAGCACAATTCGAAGCCAAGTACATAGTTCCACCATGAGTTCCATGGAGCCATGGGTCCTGGTGACTGACTGGCTACCTAATGCTGGGGAAAGTGCTTGTCACTGGAAGTCAGGCACTGAGGCAGAGGCCAGGGGAAAGGGAGGATACTGGCCCTAAGAGAACGATCATCACCTCCATCTGACTCCCACCCTCACCTAGCTTGCAGTTCATGGCCTTTCTCAAGCATAGACAGGGCATTCTGAAGGCAAACGACCTCCATGGGTGCCAGGAAAGAGAAGATCTTAACACTCTGCTGAATCAAAGAAAAAAAAAGAGGGGAAGGAAGCTTCCTTTGTTTCAGACACGATGGAGGATGTTTATGTTATGTCCAGAGTACTCCAGACTTTCCTAAAGTTTTGATGGAAAGGTCCCTAAGGGCTAAAACGGCAGGGAGCAACCACCCCTGGTGGAGAAAGGCCTGCATCATTATGAAAACATTTCATTGTTTCATGGGACAAGGTCTTGTCTGCAGTTTACCAGCAGGGCCTGAAAGATGTCACCTTTTCTCAGTAAGAGATCACTAAGTTAAAGTCGTGTGTGTGTGTGTGTGTGTGTGTGTGTGTGTGTGTTTAATTTCTATGGGTTCAATATTTTCCTTCTAAACAGTCTCAAGGTGAACCAAGATATTTAAAATAGTGCATAATATATTCTTAGTGTTGGTTAAGATGTTAGTCACATAATATTCTTGGATTTGTACTTCCAGAGCATCTTCCACCCAAGAATTTTCTTATCTTTTCCAAAGCTAATATTTTTCTGATGAGTTAAAATAAAATGGAAAAGTCCAAAGATATTAAATCTGTGTCCTTTAAAAACACCTTTCCAATTCTAACTTTCTTTCATGGATAGTGTTGGACAAGTCGCTTTCCCTCTCTGAATCCAGCTTCATCATTCGTAAAAATGGGAGGTCAGATACCGTCCAACTTTTTTTTTTTTTTTTTCCACAAGATGTTTTATATTTATTTTTAAAAATATATTTGTATTGATTTCAGAGGAGA
This sequence comes from Murina feae, assembly GCA_004026665.1. Taxonomy (NCBI): domain Eukaryota; kingdom Metazoa; phylum Chordata; class Mammalia; order Chiroptera; family Vespertilionidae; genus Murina; species Murina feae. The sequence continues at coordinate 28,512 of PVJC01001392.1, forward strand.
AAGGAGAGGGGGAGATAGAAATATCAATGATGAGAGAATCATTGTCTGACTGCCTCCTGCATGCCCCACACTGCAGATCAAGCCAGCAATCCCGGCATGTGCCCTGACTAGGAATCAAACCATGATCTCCTGGTTCATAGGTTGATGCTCAGCCAGGCACCTTCCAGCTTTAACAGTCTGATTTTGTTGGAAAATATGTGGCACAGCTAATACACCATTCTTCAAAAGAGGCCTAAGCTGTTTAATTACAGTAGATCTTGGCATGTGCATATTTGACATCTATGGTTTTGACTATTCCCAGAGACCCCAAACGTCCATGAACTTCAGTAATCTGGTATGTTGCAGTGGCATGCCATGAGTGAGATTAACGTGCTGGTAGAATTCATAACCCTGTGAGGTTTTGCTATTGTCAGCTCGAAGGCCACGATTCTCAGTGGTAGTCTAAAAGGTAGGGATTCTTCTCAATAGTATCCTTCTCAAATGTCAAGAGTTTATTGTAATGTGGGTTTAAGGTAATCATGTACCCACCCCCATGTCACCTACTTCACTACTATCCCGATGGTTACTCTGAAAACTTTAGTGGTGTCATGCATACAACAAGGACATTTTATTCCTCTTTTATGGAACTTATCTCAAGCATACGCCTCTCCCAAACTGTCTGAATACTTGTATCCTCTCCACCTGAAAAGAAGATCCTTGAGAGCTGGGATGCCAGCCTCTCTTTATTATCTCCAGAGTCCCTAGCAATGTACCTGGCATGCAGTAGATATTTAACGAACATCTACTGAATGTCTGAGCACCTTCTACAAGCAAGCATTGTGCATTTTCTTCATATTTGAATATAGTACTTATCACACACCTACAGGTTAGATACCATGATTCTTATCATCCCAACAAACTATCTGGGACTCAGGTGAAGAGACTTGTTCAAAGTTACACAGCTGGTGACTTATGGACTCATACCTGTCTGTCAAGCTCCAAAGTTCATGTTTTCCCCTCTCACCGTCTCTGAAGAAGGAGAGTATAAAGCCAAGTAAGTGAGCTCACATGTCCAATATTATTGACATAGCACAAGCCCGGCTTCCCCTGGATAGACTTAGAGGAGTGTGGTGGGTGCAAAACTAACAATGCTACCGGGCTTGGCAGGCAAACAGAGCTACATGAAGAGGGAAGGATGAGAAAGTGCCGCTGTTGTAGGCATCGCACAGCTTCTGTCTAAGTACCCTGAGGGTTTCAACTCTAAGTTGGGACCAATGGCATCAGGAGGTTGTTAGAAATGCAGCATCTCAAGACCTACTCTAGACATTTTGAAACATAATCTGCATTTTAGCAAGATCTGTGTGTGGTTCTTCAGCTGAATCAAAGAAAAAAATCCGAGAAACACCACTCTAAAAATATTCTACGGTCCTTTCTGGCTTTCATACTTTAATATTTTAGGAGTTTAGACTAGGAATCTTCATGATAACTCAAAACTAGCATTCTTTTTTAAAAAATATTTTATTGATTTATTTTTTTTACACAGGGGACGGGAAAGGGATAGAGGGTTAGAAACATCAGTGAGAGAGAAACATCGATCAGCTGCCTCCTGCACACCTCCTATTGGGGATGTGCCCGCAATCAAGGCACATGCTCTTCACCAGAATCAAAGCTGGGACCCTTCAGTCCGCAGGCTAACACTCTATGCACTGAGCCAAACTGGTTAGGGCCAAAACTAGCATTCTTATTAATGTGGGTCACATAGAGATCCAAGCAACCTGATCTCTTCCACAGTATCTTCTGAAGAACATTGTTAATTCATCAATGTTACTATCAATGGCCTCATTCACTGAGTACATACCATGTACAAGGAACAGTGCATACTGTATCTTGAATCATCATAACAGTCCTACAAGAAACATTACTAGGCCCTTATTACCAATGACAAAATAATCTCATAAATTTATAAAGTTCCCCAAAACTAGATGGTTAAATCTATAGTTGAGACAACACTCTAACCCAGAGTATTTAGAGTCTATGGTTTTTCTGCTACATTATACTGCCTTCAGTAAAATTTCAAGTATCAAGCATAGGGGTGCAATGTGCGGAGAGACTAGCAGCTGTGGACTCCATCTTCTGCAATGAAGAAGACCAAAGGGATAGTCTAAGTCTACTAGGGTCTAAAAAATAATGCATAGGAATAGATGGGAACATAGACTTGTTCACCAAATCCTAGCACACCTGGACCAGAATCTCAGATGTGTGTAGGTTGAGATACATTTAGCACCAATGTCACCTACAAGTGATCATCCATGAAGCATAGTTACATTCAAGCTGAAAACACAGATAGCAAAGTTTAGCATATTCCGAGATCCTAGGTGCACAGTTGATTATTAATGGGACAAAGGAGTTTGGAGCCAAGCCTCTGCTCTCTCAGAAATTACCCTTCAGTGCCACTGGTGGATAGGTACTGAACTAAAGGAACCACAAGTCTGTCAAATTATGGCCCATGCTGTGGTCTTGATGTGATTTAATGCCTGACAGTAACCTCTTATATTCTGACATTGCCGTAAACGTGTATGAAATCTCATGGAGTTGTCTTCCCAGCGAGGGCCTGTCCTTCATTTGTATGTATAAACACTCTCCCCAGAGCACATATAAATGGATCGTATTCTCTGGATGGCATATGTTTTTACTCACGCTAACAAATGACTATCCTTCCCAGCAAAATGACTAAATAGAACTCTAATAAATCTGTTTGTCAGTGGCTATTTCACTTCAGGAAACAATATCCCCTGTCCCATCTTTGGCTGGTGCAAATATGACCTACATTGAGTGGCCTATGTCAATGGTACAGAAAATCCTAGAGCTGGGAAGCCCTGTAAAAAGATCTGACCCTGCTTCTCTGCAAGAAAAGTGTAATTATTTCCACTTTACAGATGAGACTATTTAGTTCTAGAGCTAAGACTAAATGACTTGCCCGAAGTCACATTATTAGGAAGAATTTAAAAGACAAAGAGCGGAGTCTCCTAAATGACACTCAGCTCTGTTGTCAGCAGAACCCAACCTCTTTGAAGCTCTGTCCCAAGGCTGGATCTGGGGAGAAGCTCATCTATGGCATCTCTCCTTCGGATCCATTGATCCCCGTTTCCATGAGTTCCTCTGGAAGTTTGTTTTCATCTCCCACTGAAAATGTTTTCAGCAGGTTCCTGGAGCAGTTTGACACCCCCCACCCCCGCTTCTATATTCCCCCTTTGTTCTTCACACCCTCTCCTACCACTGCTTATTGTTTGTGGATGCCACAGGAATTTGGAGACAAGGTTCCCCTTCCTCATCCCCATCCTTCTTGGCCACCCTGGAAAGTCTACCCTCCTATAAGCTGCAAACCTGGGGAAAGTCATTCTGCGTTCTTCACAGCCATCTATCTGGAAGAGGACAGAGGACCCAGCATAAAAAGGTTCAATGGAGAGAGTTACAGAGGCAATAGAAGTATAATACCCACAGTGTGAGAAGGACTAAATGGGGCCGTAACCTGAAAACTATTTCAGGAGAATTCCAGACTGTGAAAAGAGATGACCACACAGAAGATGTGTTTTCTCCCACAATTCTTAAAAGGCTTCTCCTTCAGTGCTTGGACAGAATTTGGAGCTTAGACCTGTGACTAAAGATAGTGGCTGCTGCCTTGGGAGTTCTGCTCCTCCAACATACATCTAGTATCCAAGCAATACTGACTCATCTCACCTAGACTAGGCAAGCCTCATAAAAGAGCTTACAAGCATTTAAACAGATTGCCAAGTTTTAATCAACTTTGCAATTTCCAAATTGAAGGAGAGGTACCTAAAATCTGGTTATACAATACAACTGTAATATGGCACTGGAAAAACAAAACAAAACCCAGTGCCACTTGCTTTCTTGAGGATGTCCTGATTGGGCTATCACTGTCTCAGAGTGAAAAGGATTGGCTTCAAAGCTCACAGAAGCTGTTGGCACAAGGAGAGGAGGAAGGAGACACCCGAGTAGTCTCTTAGCTCTCGCTTAATCACAAGAATTCTCCAAAATCTGATATCAGAACTTCTGTCACCCCACACCTCCACCAGCCATCATGTTGAGTTTCGGTAGACAAAATCTGTGTCCTCAGATCCTGCCTCAGGATTCCTTGCCTAGAAACATTTAAAGTGAGAAAACTGAAGGAGAGTTTGGAAGCAGAAACTGCCAGTGGTGTCTGCTGATCCTGCATACCTGTGATGGAACCAAAGTTTGATATTAACATAAATCCAAGGGAAATTTTAAAAAGTGGTGCAGAAGGATAGAAGGATATGGCAAGGGATAGCAGGGATAGAATACTGAAAGTTACTTACACAGTTTCATTATTCTTGAACTCCAACTCCCCGTATATGTCTTCAAAATCCTCACCACCACCCCTGGCTGTCCCTTCCACTGTCCTAAAGGGGACAATGACTGTGCCCTTGGCACCTGATGTCCGCAGAACTTTGACTTCCATGACACCAATACTCTCACTGATACGAATAGTGTCACATTCAAAAGTGAAGATGCCTGCATGGTCATCATCCAAGATAGTAACTCTGGCCACACAAGGGGACACCAGGACAGCCCTAGAAGGCAAGGGAAGACTATTCCATATTGTTGGAGCCATCCCTTCCTCTGGCTGCTCATCCTCTATGCGGGCATTGCTCAACCTCACAAAGAAGTATTCGTCCTCCTCAAAAATGTCATCATCAATGATGCCCACAGAGAACTCCTTCTGGGTCTCTCCTGGTTTCAGAATCAGGGTGCCCTCTGTGAATTCATAGTCAGCCCCTGCATTGGCAGAACCATCCTCTGTTTTGTAGTCCACATACAAGGTCTTGGATGTGTCACCTCCTTTCCTCACCACTGTCAGGAGTATAGCCCCACAGTTCTCCAGGCACTGGTAAGAGCATGGGTCAAAGAAGACCTTGGAGACAAACTCCTCAGGCTGATCAGCATGCACCTCACTCATAGCAGCGGATTTCTTGGCTTGTTCTGCAGCATGTTTCCTCAGGATATTGCCTGCACCAATCATCATACGGATGGCTTGAATCCGGTAGAAGGCGCGGCTCTTCTGTTGATGAGAAAGAGCATAGTAATTGGCCATCTCTACCAGCTGATCTAACTCCTTCTCTGGATGTTTTTGCTTCAGATCCTTGAGAATCTGGATCATCTCACTGCGGGACTCATCCACTTCCTTCCCTTCTGGTGGCACCAGATTCCCATCTAGAAAGTGGGAATTCATCATTTTCCCATCCATCTCAATGCTCTTGGGGTGGCCACCCGCTGTCTCTATGATAATTCCTCGTTGTTTATCTGTGCGGTACTTTTTGTGCATGTATTTGTAGAAGAGCAGTCTCCTATCTGCTATCCAGGCCAGCAGGACACACACTGGGAAAAAAAAGAGAGTGAGGAGGCCTTCCCAAACTTGGACCACACCAGGAGAGAAGACTGCCAGGATCATATAGAGCCAGATATAGGCAAAGATGCTCCAAGCAGCAGTGACAAAGAACACTCGCAGGTGCTTGATCTTACGAGTCTCTCCATCGGGGATTACGTACACACAGATGGCAATGATGATGAACATGTTGAAGGCTGCACTGCCCACAATGGTAGAAGGTCCCATATCACCAGCAATGAACCCATGACCACACACCTCAATTAAAGAGAGGAGGATCTCAGGAGCAGAGGAACCCAGAGCCATAAGGGTCAGGTTGGAGACAGTTTCATTCCACACCCGAATCATTGTTGTGCTGGTCTCTCCATTGGGCTTTTTGATAGTCACCTCTCTCTCTTGAGAAGTAATGACTTCAATAGATGCCATGAAGCGATCAGCAATGATGGATATCCCAAGGAACATGTATATCAGGGCCACAAAATAGACAATGACTCTGGCAATCTTATCCCCAAGGGAAGGGTTCTCTGGGTACCAGATTGGTAAGATGACACCCTCCTTGCAGTCTGATGACACCCAACAGGATTCATTGTTCTGCCCTGTGCTGGGCACATCCCCTGAGCCACCAGTCTCTGCCCGAAGACCATTCAGGAAGAGCACAAAAGTTATCAGCCCAAAATGGAGGAAGGCAGAGGTGAGAGGCTGCAACCTTAGCCACGCCATACATGAGACTTAGCCACTGGCTTCCACTGCAGCACCAACAGTCCTCCTGACAGGCCAGAGACCTAGAAAAGACCAGAGAGGTAGGAAAAGACATGAGGAAAAGGGAGACGGCAATGGCAGATTCCCACCAATAGAAATTGGTATTTCATCTTGAATAACATATTGCACTAACATATGGGGCAGTCTCTCACTTGGAAAAATACATATCAGTGGGAGACACAAATAGCTGCTTTGTCCTCAGGACCATCTGGTGGAGACTGAGTTGTAGAATGGCTTAAAATAGCTGGGAATACTGGTAATGGAAACATAAGTGATGCCATCTTGCCCTGTCTCCCAACCCTACTGTTATCTGTGAGAGTTCTCAAGAATCAACTTAAGCCCAACTGGTGTTGCTCAGTGGTTGAGAGTCGACCTATGAACCAGGAGTTCACAGTTCGATTCCCAGTCAGGGCACATGCCCAAGTTTCGGGCTTGATCCTCAGTAGGAGGCATGCAGGAGGCAGCCGATTAATGATTCTCTCTCATCATTGAAGCTTCGATCTCTCTCTCCCTCTCCCTTCCCCTCTTAGATCAATAAAAATATATTTTTAAGAAGTATCAACTTAAAATAAGCCAAAGATGACCTAAATTTTCATTCCCACTTATACTATTTCTAGGGTTTTCAGTCTTCTTTACCTTAATGTCATCATACTCAAGAATCTTGCATAACGTAGGTTTGTGAGAACACATATTGACTTGAACTTATCATGAGCTAACCTCCAAAATAGAACACCTTGTCTATGTGCAATTGAGCCCTCAATGCAAAACTTCTGCAGGCAAGCTATAATTCTGAGATTGCTTGGAAAATCAAGAGAGTTGATTCTGTAGTGAGTGCTACCCGCAATGTAGCTAAACCAAGGCCCTGTAAGTTGTGCCCAAGACCCAGTCCACAGAAATCTTTAGCCCTCCAGCAGAACATGCTTATGAAACAGTTTTGGTTTCCAGTTACAGGAAGATGAAGATTAGTCAGCCACTCAAATTCCAAACCAAACCCTGAAAGAGCCAAGTGGTAGAAATCACTATTAATAAAACATGCAAGTGGCTCTCAAATAAGTGTTTTTAACTGGAGACAAGACTTTGGGGTGCAATGCAGCCTCATCTGCTGGCCTCAAGCCATTAAAAGGTGGATTCAGAATAATGGAAAGAAACTCCACTGAAACTGACTCATCTTTCTACTCATTGCCTCATCTAGGTAGAATGAGAATGCAAATAACCACGCAATACCTTTAAAAAAAAAAAAAGCTACTTGCCAATTTTTTCACTTCTGCTACAACCATGTGGGGAACTTCTAGTAACAGAGAAATGCTCTCTCATCGTTGAAGTTTTTATCTCTCTCTCCCTTTCCTCCGCTGTTTCCCATCTCAGAAAATAGCACCTCCATCCACCCAGTTACTCCTGCTAGTCTGCAAGCCTTCCTCTCTGACTTGTCCCTTATCCAATCCAGCACTAAATCCTATCAACTCTTCCTTGATCTCTACCACCACCATCACAGCCCAAGACACCATTACTCCTCACCTGATGAATCTATGCGGCAACTACCAAACTGAATTCACCACTCCAACTCTTGCCATTCTCTAGTCCATTTCCTCATATAGCCACAATAATCTGTTTTGAAAAAGAAAAAACAAAACAAAACTTACACTATCACTTCCTTCTTTTCCCCCTTTATCTCCTGCCACTCTTCCTCTTACTGCACTTCAGCAACAAGTACAAGACAACTTGTACTTATATCAGGTTATTTTCCACTTCAGGACCTTTGCACATGACATCGTCCATGCATTCCTGAAATGTCTGTTTCTTCTTTGCATCCCAATTCCTAACAATACAGATCACAGCTTAAGTTCCCTTCTCAAGAAAACTTTCCCTCGGCCCCCCCAAAATGGTCAACTTTCTCTGTTATGTTCTCTCATCACACTCTTTACTTTTCTTTCACAGCATTTATAAAGCTTTGAAGTTACCTGTATTTTGTGTGAGGTTATATGATTAATGTCTAACTCATATACTAAACTATGAATGACACAAAGGCAAAGACTGTTTATCATGGTATCCTAATAGTGAGATAATTGGGTGTTCAGTAAATGTATGCTTTTGGAATAAATCTATGTAGTCACTAAGGAAGCTTACTCAGGGCTATAATTGGATTGTATCTATCCCCTCCACCCCCCACACATTCATGTGTTGAAGCCTTAAACCCCAATGTGAATGTATAGTGAGATAGGGTTTTTAAGAGGTAATTAAGGTATGAGGCCACAGGATGGGTTCCTACTCTGATAAGATTGGTGACCTTATAAAAAGAGGGAGGGAGGAAGAGAGGAAGGGAGGGAGGGAGGGGGGGGGATCTACCATGTGAAGACATAGCAAGTGGCCATCTGAAAGCCAGGAAGATGGCTCTTGCTAGAAATGGAACTGGCCAAGACCTTGATCTTGGACTCCCTCAGAACTGTGAGGAAACTAATTTCTGTTGTCTAAGCCTCCCAGTCTATGGTCTTTTGTTATGGCAGCCCGAGCAGATTAACACCACTCCAACACTGGCCTTCTTTAATGCCCTTTAATGATTTGTTTTAGAAACAGAATATACAAATACCATAGACACATTCTCACTCGATTTCAGAGGTTATATAGGACCTCTTTAAACTCCCAAGGCTTGTACTCAAAGAGAAGTTCTCTTTGGCCTTCCTCCTAAAGGGCTCTGTGAATTAACTTGGTTTCCTATTCCCCAGAATAGCAGCCAAAAGCTGAGGCCCACATTCCCCATTAGTTCAGGTACTGCAGGTCATCAGAGCAGGTGTTTGGGGCTTTGACCTCATTCTGAAGAGAAAAGGTTACAAGAATGACAGTGAAAGAGCAGAGTGGTTGAAGGTGTTCAGCATCCATATTCAAAAGATTAAAAAAGGTCTCATAATCTGTGATGTACACAGAGACCCCTTCACAGGTTTAACAATCACTCACCCTGGAGGGATATGGATAGAGACAGATCTTGGCACCTTGCCTTGACCTCTGAAAACCCGACACCTTGAGGATTCTGATAAGTCCCATGCAGGAGGAGACAGAAGGTGGGCGCAGCTGGAGCAGCTCTTTGATCAAGAGCCAACGAGGTGACAGGAGGTGGCAGCTGTGTAGATCAGCCAACCGCAAGAAGGCTATCCACAGGTTAGGGAAGAAAGCTGGCCTTCTGCAGTCAAAGGACATGGGACATTGAGGTAGTGGAGTTATCCTGATTAACAGGATAAGGACTCCTGCTTCTCTTACCCACCAGGAGAATCATGGTCTTTGTTCTTCTCAGTCTTGCGGGCACCTGTGGCAACAGATTACTATGGGAAATAAGCTGTCATGTGGTCAGAATCAGAGGCCAGTTTAGAAAGACTTTTCCCTGCGAAAACAGATGAGCTGAAGGAAAAGATGAAAGAGTACAAGGCAAGAAGGAGGCTAGTAAATGCCTGCACCAAGTTTTTGGAATTGAAGGTAGAAAATGACCTGTGAGTTCCCAGTTGTTCTTTCCAGCCCTGCCAGGAAATGGCTTTTGCTGGAGGTTTTGGAGGGAGAGGGGCACCTCTGATGACCAAGCCAATGGTCATTTTTTGTGCTTCAGACACCAATTGAGACAGATCCCAACATCCTGAGGGTCCATCCCAGCCCTTAGAAACGCAAATGTTTCTAGAAGGCTCTTAAGGCATACTCAGGAATATGGCTCAGCTAGAGATCCCTGAGAATCACCCCAAATGATGAAGATATTAATAGCAAAAAAACACTTAAAACTGCCTATTGTGGGATAATGCTAAGTATTTCCTCAGTTAATCTTCTTAACAATCCTGTGATATTAGTACTATTTTTGTCCCACTTTAGTTGCAGGAAACTGAGGTTTAGTTAAGTCATTTCCTCCAAGTATAAAGCAAGGAAGTAGGAAAGTCAGAACTCCCACAGAGATTGCATGAAATGGTCTGGTTTTCATCACTCCATTTTACTAAGATGTCTCACTTTGTTAGAAAATGTCCATGACTCTCAATCAGCTTCCAGTCCCCTGTGGACTTAGGAGCAATATGACTGCCCCACACACTCTAACAGGAGAGACTAACCATTTGGTACACTGGCCTAGTCCCCAGGCTTCCTAGGGCTGTCCTAGTTGTCCAATGCAGTCTCCCACCCAAATATTCTTCCATCGGTTTATGTTGACAAAAATTAACAAAAGCAGGTGATTTTCCAGGCCTTATACTAGAGGCTGGTGGGAAAAATGAAAAATAAAATACCAGGTTTACCCTCCAGGGTACTATCCAGCAGGGATGGAGAATTACAAACCAGCACTTTTACTATAATAAGTAAAGGCAATGCTGTGAGAATATGAGGAGGGCACGAAGCCAGCCTGGGGAGTCAGGGAGGCATGCTGAAGGAGGTGATCTCTGAAATGAGCCTTCAAGCATGAGTGAGCTCCAGTCAAAAAAAAAAAAAAAAGTGGGAAGGGTATTTGAGCCAAAGAGAACAGCCTAAGCAAAGACACGAAGGCACAGGGAAGCCTGCTGTGTGCGTGGGATTACAAAGAGTCCTGTGGGAAGCGGGAGGGGCAGAAGATGAGTGTTCAGAAGACTAGACACGTGGGGAGGGCTCAATTTATGGCGTTGTATATGTCAGGCTGAGAAGATGGGATTGTATCCTAAGGGCAGGGAAAAGCCAATGATAGGATTTTAAACAGGAGAATGACATGGTCTGATTTGTAGTTCAGAAGAAACCAATTCAGCTAAAGGGTTTAGGCATGGTTGTAAGAGGGACAAGACCAGAGCAGCAAGATCAGTTAGAAATCCTTTGGAAAGAGAACAGATACAGATGAAGAGGGCGGGCCCAGTGTACGTATAGTCTGCAGATGATGACCCTCTGCCCTCACGTCACATTCCTCTTCCTCAGCTGAACAGAGGCTCCGGCTCAGCCCTCCGCCTCTCATCTCTTTCCTGGATTATTTTCCTAACACCCCCTGGGGCCATCTGCAAGGTGTCTGTGTCCTCAGCAGTGGCTCTTGACATCTTTTAATATCACTGGCAAATTTAATTAAAGTCACTGTTCCTCTGCTCTTCCAAATCATTAATAAAACAGTGCCACCAGGCCAGACTAAGCAAATTCTCCCTCTGCTGCGCCCTCCACTTTCTCCAATGGGAACACTGCTCCGGGGCCTGTCACCAGCCTGTGTAGTTGTCCTGCTCTGCTTCTAAATCTGGGCCCCTACACAGTCATCACAGCCAATTTACATTAAAATTTTAGGTGCAGCCAGGCTGCACTGGATCCAATGTGTCACTCGAGTCCAAGAGCACTGCATCTTCGGCACTTCCTCTGCCTGCAGGACATGTGGGTCAGTGCAGAGTCCTCTCTCTCTCTGTGGCCATGTCGCCCCCCCCCCCCCCACCCCACCAGAAACACAGGAACTAAGTCCCCTGCATAACGGAGGAAAACATAATGATGCTACTTTTTGTGCATTATCTCTTTGAATCTTTATAGTAAAGGAAGTACTATTATCATCATGCCTATTTTACAGACAAGCAAAGGTGAGCTTGTAAAGATTAATTTGCCCAAGATCACAGTTATTAAGTAGAAAAATAAGCATTTTATTCTGGAAGCCTGACTCCAGAACACGCAGTGTTAACCACTGTGCTGGGTATGTACTTTGAGTTTGGGAACCCCCTTTGAGCAAGGCCCTGGAGAGGGCAGGGGGAGTGTTTCTGGATATGGAGGCCACACCACAAGCATGGAGTCTCTACATAGTCCAGGACAGCCTAGAGCAGTGGTAGAGCCCCAAATCTGAAAGCAGGGGGGAAGAACTTTCTTCCCAGCCATGCCTCAGCAAACTGTGAGACTTTAAGAGTCTGTGACCTCTCAGGGCATTAGCTTCCCCATCCAGAAAATTCATGTTGGGTTGGATGATCTCTACAGTTCCATTAAGACAAAGATGCTTTGATTACAGGCAGCCTGTCTCTCAAAAGGCAAAGAAGGGATGGACACCGTTGAGTTGGGCCTGAGTAATGTGAGAGCCAGGCACAGACTTGAGAGTCTCCAAGAGAACTCTAGATAAGAGAGTAAGTTAAGGGAGGGTAGTAGAAAAGGGGAGCCCAAAAGAAAGTCAAGGAGAGCCTACATTCGGGATTTACCAAAAGCTCCTTGGATGGGTCCATTTTTGAATGCCCATTTGGGGCCAAGCACTGTGCTGGTGATTAGGAGTACAGCCATGGATGAGCTATACCATATCCCCAACCTTAGAGAGTTTATCTTCTGAGGGACAGAGACAAGCAAGTAATTACGGGAGTAATGGATTACAATGATGTCATGGGAAGTGATATCTTTTTCTCGTGCTGCTCTGAGCTCTCAGGTTGGTTGCTACACAGCTCCTTCAACCAGGTGGTCAGTGGCTGCAATGCAGTATGGCTTTAGGACACAGAGAATCTTCCCGTAGCACATGATACAGTATCTGACTGGTCTTGCTTCTCTGATCTCATGCAACTGTCATGTTTTGCCTTCCCTGAAGCCTCTCAAACCCTTGTGGCATCCAAACCATATGGTAACCTCATGGAACCCTGCTGACATTTTCCCAGGCACTACCACCCCAGTGGAAACCCCCTGAATGGTCCAGGCACCAGCAGGCCTCCTTCTCCTTGTGTTCTACATGAACCAAGGACTTTAAAAATGACAGCAAAAATCAAATCTATTCATTGGGTACCTACTGTATGGCAGGCACTGCGTTAGGCACTTCTATAGCTGTTATTTAATCCCTACAGACCCCACAATAAGACAGAGATTGTTATATGTTTTAGAAATGAGGAGACTTGGACTCAAATACAAATAATTTACCAAAGGTCCACTAGCTGAGTGAGGGACACCACTGGGCTGTGAAACTTGGTATGTCTATTACCAAAGTCTGCTTTTCAGTCCCAGGTGGTAAGGGTCTGGTGGAAGAGAAGGATATGAATTTGGAGCCCTGAGGTCAAGAACCTAGAGTCCCAGAACCTACCTGCCCTGGGAAGCCTTCTCTGACAATGCCCTCTTCCTCCACTTTCCAAATGAGTCATTTACACCCCTGTTCCTCCGGCATTTTGTTCATCACTGAAGCACTTGGCACACTGACCTAAGCTTGCTTGTTTACATGTACATCTTCTACAGTCATCTAAATTCTCAGGGGGGGGGGGATTTCAACTCAACATAGGGAAACTTTGTTTAATTATGCATTTATTTTGGAGGTAGAAGACAAAAAGTGCTCGCACTCAGTGGAAATCTGATAGGGCTCAGAGGTTGGACCTGAATTCTGATATCCCTCTGCCTCTAAAAGTCTAAGATTCAAAGCCTTGCTGGTTCTATGATTTTTAGGTTTACTTTTACCAGGCTCTGTGTAAGCCAGAGCATTTTGCCCTCTGCAAGTCCTTAACAGATCTGGGGAGTCACAAACAGTGACTGGGTGGGCCAGAGAAATGGGAAAAGGAAGGGCATTGCCCACGTAAGTTCCATTTCTCCAACTGCAGGATCTACATCTGCATTCAAGTCATCCCCTGAGGCAGAGGCATCACCAACAGTAGGGCCACATGCTAGAGAGGTTGTGCTTTAGAATAACTTTGGAGCTCTAAAAAAGACAGACAGCTGTACCCTACTTCAGACCTAAGTTTCAAACTCTCTGAAAGGGGAGCCTAGATATTTAGTTTTGTGTGTTTTTTTAAGTTCCTCAGTTGATTTGAGTACACCCAAAGTGGAGAATCCTGGGAGAGAAGTCAAGGAAGATAGCCTGACTATGATACAACATTTGCATCTCAGGGATTCCAACCATTAGGGACTTTCTTTGGACCAGGAAAAAGACTCTCGATGTATCATGAGCTGACTCGCAAATAGGTCCAGCAAAGCCTTTCTAGGCACTGAACAAACATCCCATCCTCCTGTACTCTCACTTTCATACCTTGCCAAGGATAGTCAGCATCAACTCCCTACTCCTATAAATGGATTTTCCCTTTGTCTCTCCCTAAACCCGCTGTCTGCTTGGTTTACACTTTTACTAAAGAAATGTAAAAGACACAGTGCCCCTAATCTTCATAGGAATATGATGCTACTCATCCATTTTTAGCAAGGCATATTTCTAGTTGTTTTTTTCTTTCAGGGATGATGGCTTAGGTTAACTTGGCCACACTTTTCCTTGGGGCTTCTTTGTTTGTTCATTCATTTTGTTCATTTATTTACTCATGCATGCATGCATGCATTTGCATGAAACCCAGTCTATATGTAACAGGTTGACTTTCACTAAATTACACTGAAAAAATGTACTCTGACTTGCACCCAACTCATTTTTTTGCACACTCAAAAAAAATTACAATAAAAATTCCTAGAGGGTAGAAATTTTTATGTTTGATATTTCTGTATCCCCAGTGCCTATATCAGTGCCTGGCATATAGTAGGTATTCAGTATTTATTTATCAGATGAATAGATACCTTGATTAAAGTATGCAAAAATAGAAGGCATAACATCCAGTAATTTTTTCCACACTTGGCAGTGTTCAAATGGGGCATCCCATCTGTCACGGATGCTATGAGCAAGATTTTTCAAATTTTGGTAAGATGAACAAAATATAATTCCTGGTTAGTCACTGGAGCACAGTGACAGAAAACCAAACAATTACAACAAAATAAGGACTAAGTTTGGAAGCAAGTGCAATGCGCCAACAAGCTCAAAGGAAGAAAGGTCTGAGGTTGCCTGAGATCATCAGGGCCAGTCTATGAACCAAGTAACTTTAGACCTAGAATCTGGAGAATGAACAGGAGTGAACTGGGTAGATAGAAGCCAGTGCATCTCACACAACAAAGCCATGCTAAAGAGGATGACAGCCTGGATGAGCAGAGTGGCTGAAGGACAAGACATTTGATAAAAGCTGCAAAGGTAAGTGAAGACTAGGTCAGAAAAAGGCCTTGTATGCCCAGCCAAGGAATTGGGACATCATCTTGGAGGCGATCAGGAACCATTGAAAGTTTTTTTATTCAGAGGAGGGACAATATCAATGTTTTTCCTTTGAATAGCAGACGTAGAGTGATGACAGCATGGACCTTGGGTAGGTGAAGAAATCAGGGCAAGATTTGGAGGCAGGAAGACTAGTTCAGAGTCTCTCATGGCCTTTGAGAGAGACATGATCAGAATCTAAGCAGAGGCAGGGAGTGCAGGCCTGCTGAGGAGGGAGTAGATTTAAGAGCTCTTTCAGAAGTAGCATCAATACATGTTGGAGACCAAGTGAAAACAGAAGATGATGGTGAAAGAGGAAGGAAGAGGCATAGCAAGAACCAAACTGTATCAGGCACCTTCATCATCCCAATGGGCCTGCAAAGCTCCTCCCTGATTCAGGGATCTCCAGGCCCAAAGAAATAGAAGCTGAAGGAAACAACACAAAACCATTGAACTTAGATACATGTTTAGCTTCAGGAATATCCTGTGACTGTGAGATCAATGAAGCCAGCGAGAGTTCTGGGTGCTCCAGGGAGACAGCAGGAAGGCCCTGGACTTCAAGCAAGGCACCAGAGTGCTCTGCAGCCTCAACGCCGTAACTATTTGTTGATTCCATAGTCCAGATGATGATAAGCTCTGGAGATGCAGTGATGAAGCAGGTCTGGACTCTGCCGTGGAGAAGTGCAGAGAAAAGTACACAAGATCAGTATCTAAATGTGGGTTTTGGGAGTCATGAACACTGGCTGAGAGAATCATGGAGGTGGATTTCTCATGCCTATTTCAAAGGAGAACGCAGTTTTGCAGAGAAGAAAATGAACTTATGGGAGGTACTGCCTCTGTGAAATACTGCTACCTAAAAAAAGAAAAAGTATTTTATAATCCTCACCTAAAGACATGTTATTATTGATTTTAGAGAGAGAAGAAGGGAGAGAGAGACATCGATGTGAGAAACAGCGATCAGTTGCCTCCTGTAGGCGCCCCAACTGAGGATGGAACCCTCAACCTAGGTATGTGCCCTGAGGGGGAATCAAACCCACACCCTTTTGGTGTACAGGATGATGCTCCAACCAACCAAGCCGCCTGGACAGAACTAGAAAGTATGTTTAAAAGCTCCAAAATATTGAGATGAACTCAAGTCCTAGAGTGACTACAAGAAAGCCTGATTCTGCCTATGGATTTGTTCGTTGAGCACTTGCTATGTGCCTGTCACAGCTGTAGGTTCCTTGAGGATCATTTCTGCCTAGATGTGCTCCCAGATTTATGAGTGCCAAACATGTGACCCACTCTGTTCTAGCTGTTCCCCATCTCTTACAGTTTACTTGCCACAAAACAGCCAAAAATGTCTTTTTAAAATGTAAATCAAATAGATCACACCATTCCTTGCAACTGCTACTCCTGCAGGAACTCCCACCTCCTTACTGACTCCTATTCCATGGCCCTTAACTCCTGCCACTCCAATGGAGGTGGAGTTCTCTATGTTTCTAGAACACGCCAAGCAAGCACCTGTCCTAGGACTGTGGCATTTACTGTTCCCTCTCCTTAGAATACCCTTACCAGAAAGATCGCCGAAGATGACCTTTTAAGTTTCATTCAGGTCTCAGACACCCCTTTCTCAGAGGCTTACCCCACCCCACCCCCGCCACTTACCTAAAGGTGATCCTGTCCCTGGTCCCCAACACTGTCATCACTTTTCATTTTCTTTAGAGCACATATCACTGGCTGAAATCATAACTGTTTTTACTTATCCACTGGTTTATCACAGAATACACACTCTGGTAGCAGGAAACGTGTCCCTTTTGCTGACCACAGTGTGAGTGGAGCCCGGCAGAGTGAATGTCGGTACTTGTCGAACAGATCAATGTTAAATCTGCAGGATTAAGTGTGGACAGAGGCACCTGTGAGGGGAGACTTCAAACTTGCTGGGAGAGGTCAATGGTGAAAGCCAGACCTCAGACAGCAGGCAGTTTTGTTCATTCAGAAAACCAACAGGACCACATAGTCTGTGGGCGGCAATTGTGAGGCTTTCTAAACACAATTCCTCCCTCCACCAGAGCACTTTCATTGGCCCTTTTTCTCCACAGTGTGTGGCACAATGATAACCCACATTTATAGTGCATCGTTAATTAAATAAATATTAAATAATACTATGTGCCAACCGTTTACATGATCTCATTTAATCCTCTTGTAAGGATATTCATGCAGATGAAGAAACCGTAGCTCAGTTAATTGCCAAGAGTTTCCAAGCCAACAAATAAAGGAGCCAGAACCAAACTTTGGTCCCCTGGCTGCCAGAGGTGTCCTTCCACCAGGCCTAAAGCAGTGTTGTGTCAGCAAGGACCAGGAGCAATCATCCCCTGCCACTACAAGGAAATCAGCTTGTGTCAGGGGAGTGAGGAACCCATGGCAATCTGAGAGGGCACTGCTCCTGCCCCTGCCTGTTCCCCAGAGGGGAGCACCTGGGCCCTAGTTCTTGGCGTCACCCACACAGAGAGTGCCAACATCCTTCTGCCCTTACCCACCCATCAGGGGGGAGCTGGTGATTAGCTGCCTTTATATGCCTTTCCCTCAGTTCATTCTACAGGAGCCTGCTTTATCTTAATGCCATTTAATTTCTCTTAATTTTTAGGTGTCGAAATACGGAATTAACTGATATCATTGCCTGAATGGAGAACAAATGGATGCTGGCAAGCAGTCAAAGTCATCTCTCTGAGACATGGCTAGGGCATTTTCTGGTACAATCAACTATAAGTGTTCTCTGGGCCCCCCTTTCATAAGAGGGGGTAGGAGCAGATGCCTAGGGTCCTCAGCAGATCTACCACTGACTTTGCTGCTGTGCTCACTCCCCACTCTTCTAATGATTCTTCTTGAAGCTGACACCCTGATTAATTCCTTCTGATAGGCTGGAAGCACTGGCTCAGGATGACCCTTCCAGCCGGTGGGCTGGGCCCCTAAAAAGCTACTGAGCAGAGTGGCTCCACACTGACCCTCGACAGAGTCTACATGGCTCTAAATGCATCCTTCCTGGATGGAAAAGGAATGGCAGAAGCTCAGGAGTAGAGGCAGGACTGGCTAGAATCTTTGGGGGCCTAGAATACCACTAGGCATTCTGGGAATGCCCTGGAGTGTTGCAGTGGGAGGTGACTCCACACGGAAGTGCCAACCTAGGGGCATCAGAGCACTCAGCCAGCTCTGGGTCCCTCACTGGCCAGATATCCAGACAGTCAAGGTGGCTGGCCATGTTGACCACTAGAGATTCAATGTGACAACAGATAAACTGGGGCCTTCAAATTGCAGGTATTCTTAGCAGGAGGCAATTCACAGGGTGTGGAACAAGACTCACAAATCAGAACTGTCAGGCCAGGGAGGTAGCTTAAAAGTCAACACATCCAACATAACCTCTTTGATGGCTAAGGAATGCAAGGCCCAGAGAGCGTAAGTGGGTCTTGCCTATGATTGTCAGGAGAGATAAAGACTAAAACATAACCTTTTCACCACCAATTCAGCGCTGTTTCCGTGACACCTCATTGCCTGTTCCTCGCTTGATTTTTTTACTCCACCACTGGCCTTTTTTTATATATATAAATGGCATAGACATCCCCTCCTTTCTTAACCTTGTTTCACCTGCTTCAAAAGTGAGGCAGGAGAGAGAGAACCAAGATGGTGGTGTAGGTAAACACTTGTACTCACCGCCTCCCACAACCACATTGAAATTACAACTAAATTACAAAATAGTCATCATCGAGAACTGCCGGAAAGCTAGCTGAATGGAAGTACTACTAGAGAAGTAAAGAAGAAAGGACACTGATACTGGTAGGGAGCTTGGAGGTGTGGAACAGGCTGGTCTGGGCACCCACATGTGCCACTTTTTTAATTGAGAGGAAGACTCTCTGCGGAGGCCGCCCAGAGGAGAAAGGGGTCCCAGCCCCACACCAGACCCCCAGCCCAGGGTACCAGAGCTGGGAAAAGAGGTCCCTAGGGGCAGTGAGAACTATGGGCTATAAAAACTAGTGTGGATTAGGGCTCAGTGACATAGATGCTGCTAGAGATCCAGCTACTCCTCTTACACATTTTTTGCAGGAAACGAGTAAACTCGTCATATCGCTTTTTATACCAAAGCGCAGGAGATGAGTTTTTTCCAAAAACGATGAGTAGAGACAGATTCCGTCAAATATGGAGGGCCTGGCATTTCAACAACAAAAATGTGCAAGACAACTCAGATAGACTTTGCAAAGTTAGACCATTATTGGATTTCTTTCTTCCCGTTACAATGTGATTTGGCAGAAAAATGCCCGATTACAAAGTGTTTTAAAAAGCCAGCACCACACACTGAACTTACAAGGTCCTGCTTCCTCTGAGCTTTAGTGCCAGGTGAGGCAATGGGGGACCCAGACACATACGAGGAGAAACTGGACTGTCTGGCATGGGGGCAGGGACTCAGGGACAGCTTTCTCCCAGAGGTGCTCACAGCAGTCATTGGTCCTAGGCTGGGACCTTCCTGGTCACAGGGCTGACTGGCAGCCATTTCTATTTGCTCTACCCTGGTGATTCCCTGAGACTCCACCCCATCCAATTTACAACCCCACCCAAGCTACTTGCAGCAGGCTAAAACCTGTCAAACAAGCTGCAGCTGGGACAGAGAGCCCCAAACCTATCAAAGGCCCAAGATCCAGCACCAGCACCAGCTTGCCTTGCTTCACAGCTGGGCCTCATCTGGGCACTTCCAAACCCCATACAAAGAGGAGGAATCTTCAGATCTCTCTGTAGCTCCTGCTGGGTGGCCCCATGCAGGCTGACTTTACACTTCCCTGGTAGCCCAAGGGCCAGTGTCCTAGTAGTTAGTGTCAGATCATACCAGATTACAACTCTACACATCCATAACCAACACACTCAAGGGGCAGATTCACACTGAAAGCACCAAAGCCCTACTGAAGCAAGTCCTGCTCCATAGGGGTGTCTCCTGCACAGCAGCTCTCCCACTGTAGTCACAGCTGGTCCTCCCAGCCAATTGGCCTGGAGGTCAATTCCTTCCAGTGATACCAACAGCAATCAAGTCTCAACTACAACAAGACTGTGCACACAACCACAAAGGGATGCACCTAGAGGGTCCACCTCAGGTGACCGGGGAGGCTGAACCACTGGGCCCTATAGGACACCTACTACACAAGGCCACTTTATCAACTCAAGGAGACATAGCCGCTCTACCCAATACATAGAAACAAACCCAGGGAAGCAGCCAAAATGCAGAGACAAAGAAACATATCACAAATGAAAGAGCTGGAAGAAAGCAAACTACTGGATATAAAGTTCAAAACTGTGGTTATAAGGTTACTCAAGAATCTTCTAGAAACCTCCAAGGGACTTAGTGAGTCTTTCAAGGATCTTAGTGAAAATGGACCAGTTATAAATTAAGCATACACGGACTGAAATAAAGAATAATACACAGGGATTTAAGCAGCGGTTGCCAACCAGTGGTCTGAGGACCACTGCTGGTCTGTGAGGTCTGAAAGGTTGGTGACCACTGGACTGAAGGATCCCAAGAATTAAATCAATGATTTGAAATATGAGGAAGCAAAAAATACCCAACCAGAAAAGAAAAAAGAAAAAAGAATCCAAAAATATGAAGATAGCATAAGGAGCCTCTGAGACAACTTCAAGCATACCAACATCTGAATTATGGGGGTGCCAGAAGAAGAGAGAGAGTAAGATATTGAAAATCTATTTGAAGAAATAATGATAGAAAACTTTCTACCTGGTGAAAGAAATAGATGTACAAGTCGAAGAAGCACAGAGAACCCCAAACAAGAGTACCATTATAATTATACACATTATAATTAAAATGCCAAGGGCTAAAGACAAAGAGAGAATCTTAAAAGCAGCAAGAGAAAAGCAGTTAGTTACCTACAAGGGAGCACCCATATGACTGTCAGCTGATTTCTCAACAAAAACTATGCAGGCCAGAAGGCATTGACAAGAAATATTCAAAGTGATGAATAGCAAGGACCTATAATCAAGATTATGCTTCTCAGCAAAGCTATCATTTAGAATTGAAGGTCAGATAAAGAGCTTCACAGACAAGAAAAAGCTAAAGGAGTTTATCACCACCAAACCAGTATTATATGAAATGCTAAAGAGTATTCTTTAAGAAGAGGAAGAAGAAGAAAAAAATATGAACAACAAAATGGCAACAAATACATATCTATCAACAATTGAATCTAAAAATCAAATGAATAAGAAGTCTAATGAACAGAATAAACTGGTGAATGGAATAGAATCAGAGGCATGGAAATGGAATAGACTGATGATTCTCAGAGGGAAGGGGGTTGGGAGAGCAGGAAGAAGTTAAACAAAGATCTTATATGCATGTATGCCTTACCTAGGGACACAGACAATAGGGTGGCGAAGGCCTGGGGTGGGGCAGGAACCGGGTGGAGGGGAGCTATGAGGGGGGGGGGAGGGGGAAAGAAGGACATTTGTAATAATCTCAGCAATAAAGATTTTTTTTTTAAGTGAGTCAGGTTACTACTCATTTATTTACTCCTTTATTTCCCAGTGAATACCCACTGGGTTTCAGGTATCACTGCAACAAGGAGTAGGAGAAAGAAAAAGCACTTGGTCCAGGAGATATAGTGAGCCACAAGCAAAAAAACAACAAATAACCTCCTCCCCCACATCTCAATAGGTATAAGGACCACGTGAAAAACAGATGCTGTGTTACCAAAATTCAGAGGAAGGAACTGCTTTTGCATGAAGCCTCCCCATCAGGAAGAACCATTTGAATTGGTCAGTAACGAGCAGGTAGGTTCTCAGTGAAAGGTACACCATGAACAAAGCACAGAAGGAAAAAGGCCAAGTTTACCGAGGTGCCCACATGGAAAACGTAAAATATGAGACCAGAAATGGAGTGGTGAACCACGCCATCGAGGACCTTGAATACGAGCAGTTGGGACTGCTACAAATATTGGGAGGCCCTTCAAGGGTTTTTGTGTGTGTGTTTTTGTTTTGTTTTGTTTTGTTTTGCTGGAAAATGACAAGCCTAGCAGGGCGTTTTAGGAGAGGAATCCTGTAACAGGCGTGAAAATGAATTGGAGGGGGAGGTTGAAGTTGGGAAGATGTCAGAAAGCTATTTTTATAGTATAATAGCAACTACCTAATACAAGTGTGGTAAGGACTGAATGAGGAAAATCAGTGTGAAGCATTTTGCAACAGACTTGCTGCCAGGTGGTACACACACACACAGGTGCTGGGTGCTTTAATAATAATAATAGCTATTATCTTCATTATTATGTAGGAAGTCATCAAATCTGTACTCAGGTTATAATAGGATGATTAGAGTGGGGGGGGTGGACTTAACAGATATTAGCAATACTTGGGGGACAAGAGAGAGGAGTCAATGAAAAACTTGAAGTTTTTGAGCCAGTGTGACTGGAAGTTGGCTGGTGCCCTCAATGGAAAGTGGGAAGTCAGGAGGGCAGCACCTTAAAACAAAGATCGTATCCGTTTAGCAAGAATTCAACTTGAGGAGCTGACCGGATAGCCTCTTGGAGACACTGTGCAAGTGGCTGGAAACAAGACTCACTGGGACTGGAGAGCTGGAGTTATAGACCCAGAACTATCCACACTGGAGTAATAGCATAAAACATTGCAGGAGATGCTGAGGGCTAATGGAAAAGGGGAAACCTGGGGAGAAGGAGAGAATATATTGGAAAAGTGGAAGAGGAACCATCTAGAGAATTAGTGGGACCCAGAGTGTTCATTTTGAGAGAAGCCAAGAGGGGAAAGTTTTAAGAGCTAATGGTCAATCTTATCTGATGGGATGGAGAGGGGGTAGATTAGATAAATAGATGATTGATAGATAAATAGATAGATGACAGATAGATAGGTAATCAGGAAGAAGGTATTATGTTTTGGAGAATAAGAAGTCCTTGGTGGATGAGAGTTGGCCAGAGGTGGAGAAAAGTGGGAAAACAAGGGGCTAAATGAATAAATGAGTTAGTGGTGAGAAAATAAAGACAGGTGATTACTCTAAAATTGCTAGAGTTTTTTGTAAGTAAGATGGGAAAAGAGCATGATGGGGGGATGGAATTAGACAAGTGATGTTCATTTTAGGATGGGGTTTGATGGCAGGGTTGTCGGGGGGAGGGGGATCCTGGGCACTATGCAGAAGGGAAAGGGAGACTAGTGACAGGGAAGGATGAGGAACAGTGGGGAGATCAGGGCAAAAAGGAGGAACATCAACCAAGCTCACACTGTTAGGCTTCATTCTGTAGGACGGACACAGCAGTGTGTGACTTTGAGGTCCTCCCCTCTCAATTGACTTGGAAACTACCACATGAAAGCCAGGGCAGGATTACGGTTTTCAGTCCCACTTCCAGATCCTGTCCCCCCCCCCCCCCCCCCATGGCCTATTGTTCTTGCATACAACCAGAAAAGCACTATTTATCATTCCAAATATTGCTGTCATCCATGCTACTTGGCTCATTCCAAATTATATCCAGGACGAAATAGAGCTGTTTTCTTAGAACTGACTGTGTGTACCATATCTGAATACCCTTGATACTGGAATTAGTCTTTATTCACTTTTCATATTACCAAAAGGTAGGCATACACATACATTTGTGATTCTTCCTATCTGTATTTGCTCAGTAGTCTCTATATATCTACACTTGAGGCCGAGTGCACAAAAATTTGTGCACTCCAGGGGGTCCTCAGCCAGGCCTGTGCCCTCTCGCAGTGTGGGACCCCTGGGGGATGTCCACCTGCTGGCTTAGGCCCGCTCTCTGGGGGATCGGGCCTAAGCTGGAGTCAGACATCCCTCTGGCAGCCCAGGAGCCCTCAGGGGATGTCCACTTGCTAGCAGGGAGCAGGCCTAAGCTGCAGTCAGACATCCTTAGCGCTGCTGAGGAGGTGGGACAGGCTCCCGCCACCACCGCTGTGCTGGCAGCCGTCAGCCTGGCTTGTGGCTGAGCAAAGCTCCCCCTGTGGGAACGCACTGACCACAGGGGGCAGCTCCTGCATTGAGTGTCTGCCCCCTGGTGGTCAGTGTGTGTGTCATAGTGACCAGTCATTCCCAGTGGTTCTGCTGTTAGGGTCAATTTGTGTATTACCCTTTTATTATATAGGATACTTCTTACCCTTTCAGACTCCTTCTTGGGGCCTTCCCCAGCCCCCAGAGATCTCTTATCTTTGGGGGTTCTCCTTGCAGCCCAGTAGGCCAGGAAGTATATTTTACACCTGCTGGAGCCACTTTCTCTTTCCCCAGATGTAACCTGCCCAGTGTTGGGTTTAGAGTGCCCATTTAAAAAACAGACAACCAAACTCATTAAAAATAGCAGAACTTCTCTCCAGGTCCAGCCATGCTGTTGCAAATGGTAAGAGTTCTTCCTTTTTATAGCTGTGTACTATTCCATTGTATAAATGTACCACAACTTTTTAAATACATTCATCTGCTGATGGGCACTTGAATATGCTTATATGCATAACCCATGGACACAGACAATAAGGTGGAGAAGGCCTGGGGCAGGAGATGGAAGTAAGCTAGAAAAGGTCAATGGGGCTGGGAGGGCAGGAAAGTGGACATATGTAATACTTTCAACAATAAAGATTTTAAAAAATAATAAAATAGAACTTCTTTCTAGAAGGGCAGCTCTGCTTTGTATGCTAAAACAGAAAGAGGAATCCCCTACCCTCCTTCACAGGCCACCAGGACAATGACACGCTACGACAACTACCACAGCCTCCTATCGCCCGGCCTCCCTCTCGCTCCTACATCCCAGGCTCCACATACTATCTAAAATACAAATCTGGCCCTGCACTTCGGTACCGAAAACCTTCCTAAGCTCCCAGAGGAAATTCAGTGGAAATCCTTAACATGGAGTACCAGCCCTTTGAAGTTTGGCCCCAGGAGCTTCTCAAAATTCATCTCCCCGAATTTTAGCCTCTGGCTTCAGTCATTTGGAAGAGCTCTCATCCAACACTGATCCCTTCCCTCATAACACTTTCTCCCCAACTCCACCCCCTCCATACTTTCACCAAAGCCAACTCCTACCCATCCTCTTTCTGAGATTTAGTTGTCCCTAGAAAGGTGATCTTCCTATATGCTTCCATTGTGCCCAGGATTTACCCTCCACTAAAAGGAGTCATTTTGTATGGATGGTCATTGCCTGTTCACTGCTGAAATGAATGTGTGTTTATGAGGAAAAGAACCATTCTATTTTCTTTGCCTCTGTTCCCAGCAAATGCCTGGCAGAGTAGGTTGTTGTTGAATATTTATTGAATAACTAACTGATTCAATGAGTAAATGAATGCTTTTTCTTTTGGAGTCCAATGTATTTCTGAACCTCACCCAATATTTGAACCTCTAGACAGGGCAACCAGATTTGAGTGAAAAGGGAGTTATCTTCCCTTCTTATCTGACCTTGGCAGCGTGAAGAGAAGCCAAGATGTGTGACACACTCCCCCAAGTCCAGATTGTGAGCAGTTCAGACCACAGAACAACGCCCACGATGACCATGCATGGACAACACCAGCAACTGTGCCCAGAGACTATAAGGAACCGCCTTGCACAAAGACAGGGCAGGACTAGGGTAAGAGGGCCCTGCCTGGGCTTTTGGGTCTCAGCCCGGGAGCAGCCGAGGGGAAGGGAATGTTTTTACAGGGTCAGTTTGATAACCCTCTTCTCCCTGCTCTGCGAAGGCTGTGGAGGGCAGTGCAAGAGATGCCAATGTGGAGCTCAGAGGAAGGAGCATGAGCAGAGAGGAGATGTAACTCCTCCCTCCAAGTCTGCTTACTTAATATAACATCACTGAGCAACTGTTCTCCAGTGGGCACAGTGCTAGGCCCTGGGGATCCAATGTGAGTACATTCACCAGCTGTCTTCCCTCCCTTCCTGCAGCTTACTGTCTAAAGGCGTGACTGGTATTATTCAATCACATTCATAGATTTAATGTACATCTTTAAGTTACTTCAGAATAACTGGTTCAGGTTATGGGCATATAAAATAAGGGATCTGGCCCAAAGAAGGCCTGGGAGGCTTCCTGGAGGAAATAACCAATGGAGTAAGAGCTGAGGGGTGAACAGGAGGACATCGAACACCCAGGGGGGTTGGAGTTCAGGAGAAGAAACAGCCTTCCCATCGTCACTCAGTTCAAGAACCACTTCAACCAAGTTCTGTTCCATAGGTCTCATCTGCTGCTCCTCAACCCATATCTATATTCTAGTTAAAGAAAAAGTGAGGCTGCTGTGTGGACTTTTGTGGGGGAACTGCCCATAGGAAATGTAGATTGTGGTGAGGGGCTGGGGGCCCCACCCCACCCCTAGTCAGCCAAGCTCTGATCACCCACCATCCTCATTTGAAGAACTGCAAGGCATTAAGGGACAAGTTCTTCTCCAACTGGGATCCGGTGCAGCAGGCCGATGGACAGGCCAGCGAGAGGCCAAGTGCCCAGACCGAGTGAACTGGCCCCTATTTCAGGAAGAGCATGGCGCAGCAGCTATATTTGAAAATCGAGGTAAACAAGAGCTGGGCTCAAGTGGATGGGGCACAACAGCTGTGGGAGATTAATCACATGCGGCTGTAAGTCACCAGGTCGCCAGAGGCCCCAGGCTTCCCTCTTGCTGCCCCAGCAGTAGGCCAGCTGAGCTCCTCTCACCCACCCCCAACTCCCTCCTCTTGGGTGTTTCCTGACCACCCAGGAGCCCCACGCCTTGCTCCCAGCTGCGGCCTGCGTTTCTGAAAAAAACAAAACAAAACAAAACAAAAACAAAAAACAAAAAACGGTCACTAATTTCAATCCTTCTGCCCAGGAGACAGACCACCAAACCTTCTGGGTTTGCTTTTTAATCGCCAGAGGGGAGAGAAATAGGGGGAGCCAGGGACCAGGCGGGTAGCGAACAAGGAAATTTATGGCACTGCATTAAAGGCGTGTGTTCTATTTAACCACACTCAAACCCTCCACACTCAAACCCTCCACGGTTAAAAATAAAACACGATGAATAGAGGCGAAAAGCTTCTTTTCCTCCTTGGATTAAATGGCTTTCTTTATGTTCTCCAATGGCTTCGGTACTCAAGGCAGGTCAGGCAGGGTCTGCAGGAGCAGCTCTAGCTTCTGAATGAGGGCCTGTGGCTGTGTGGCTGTGGCTGTGGCTGTGGCTGTGGCTATGTGTGTGTGTGTGTGTGTGTGTGTGCAATGTAGGGAGGGGGGGTGTTGGAGGGGTAGTTACATACTTCGCTTCTCTCCACCTGGCCCGGGACCGCCCAGACCATCGCTGCCTGGAAAACACAGAACCGGAGACCCTCCTTCTCCCCGCCCCTAGGCCGCCGCGGGCGGGCGGGCGGGCGGGCGGGCGCGCCGGGGTTGCAGTTCCCGACCCGCTGCCGTGGAGTCCGGACGTTGGGGTGCGCGCGTGCCGGTGTGCACGCGGGCGCGCG